>OX418220.1:34446947-34673372 GCA_948455865.1 Conomelus anceps
CAAATCAGAATACGACAATTATGAAGCATATATAGTAACATAGCCGATTTCGACTTTAGGTGACTCTTATTACCCCAACATTATGTTTTGGTCCAAATATCACACTACGCAATCGAGTACTGAGGTAGGTTACGATTACTTTCTTCACTGAGCTAACAGAGTTATGCCAAGCCCACCGAAACGAATTCTGAAACGATAGTCCACTCCCACCTTTACATATAAAATCTTAGAGGTGGGGTTGCAAGGTCATAAATCAATTAAAAAGAGTAGAGTAATGAAAGAAATTCAACAATGTGAACAGGGGAATATCGATTGTTTGAAGCAGAATCTGCTACAAGAAAACTGGAGAAGGGTTTACAATAGCAATAGTTTAAATAACAAATATGATAGTTTCATTAATATTTTAAGGTTTCATATTACTATGAGTTGTCCAGTTAAAAAAGTCCCTGTAAAAAACAAATTAGACAAAATTGAAGAGAGGATAACTGATGATATCCTTGCAGAAATAAATAGGGTTAAAGATGCATTTGATGAATTCAAACTATCTAGAAATAAGTGAAGATGATTACAAAGCTCTAAATAAAAACTATACGAAAGAAGTAAAAAGAGCGAAATGTAAGAAAACAGCTGAAATTTTGAATAATAGTGTGTACTTTTAACACAGCAGTGTGGGATGTAATAAACAAAAATAGGCAAGTAGCTCATGTAGATGCTTATACTAGTGTATACTAGTGTCCCCAGAATAATAAACGAAAATAACAAATATATTGATGATAGTGTAGACATTTGTAATTTCTTTAACAGATATTATCAACTGGTTGCAAATAATCTTCAAAAATCTCTTAATACAGGTATTAGTGATGCAAACATGTGGAATACTGAGGGGATTCAGAATGAATTAAAATTCCACCCAGTATCCCAAGACGAGTTGTCAAATATCATTGATAGTTTGAATAATAAAAAAACTGTAGGAATGGATGGGGTATCCAGTAAAATTCTGAAAAAATGAAAAGATCAATTGTTAGACCCTTTGATTCATCTGATCAATCATTCATTAGAACAAGGTGTTTTTCCAGATAATTTGAAAGAGGGGAAGATCTTGCCAATCTTCAAAAGTGGTGATAGAGAAAAGGTGGAAAACTATAGGCTCATAAGTATTTTAAATGTAATAAGTAACATTTTTGAAAGAGTAGTTCTAAATAGGTTACTTCTGCACCTTCAAGAAGCTAACTTTATCTGTGATGAACAGCATGGCTTCCAGAAAGGGAGATCAACAAAGACAGCCATAGTTTCTCTAGTTGAAAAACTAATAGATATACTAGATTCAGGTGATAAAGCTACTGCAATCTTCTTAGATCTGTCAAAGGCATTTGATTGTGTTAATCATAGAACTTTATTGGAAATACTGCAAAATGTAGGCGTAAATGGGGTTGAACTGAAATGGTTTGAATCATATTTTATTGGGAGAAAACAATGTGTAGAACTAACTACAGTAGTTGGTAATAGTATAGTAAAGAATAAATTATTCATATGTATTATCTTGCTGTGCAGAACTGACCTTTTTGAGTCGCGGCGGACGCGTTTCGAACTATGTTGTTCTTCTTCGGCGCTTGGTTGCAGACTGACTAGTTTTCTGGTATGTAAGGTCTGGTGGTCGTAGGAAGGTAGTGGGAGGAGTGGATGTGGTGGGGGAAGTGGGTGTGGTGGAGGTGTTTTCAGGAGGGGTTTGTGATGATGTTGAAGAGGGTATGAGATTTGAAATTAAGTTGGTCATTGAGTATGAATTGAGGATGTGAAATGGAATGTTTGTAAATTTCGAATTGTTCAAGAGTATTGAGTTTTTGACTTTTGGGGGCAATGTGAAGGATGTGGAGGTTTTGATCAATCACCAACATTGATCAAACCCTCCACATCCTTCACATTGCCCCCAAAAGTCAAAAACTCAATACTCTTGAACAATTCGAAATTTACAAACATTCCATTTCACATCCTCAATTCATACTCAATGACCAACTTAATTTCAAATCTCATACCCTCTTCAACATCATCACAAACCCCTCCTGAAAACACCTCCACCACACCCACTTCCCCCACCACATCCACTCCTCCCACTACCTTCCTACGACCACCAGACCTTACATACCAGAAAACTAGTCAGTCTGCAACCAAGCGCCGAAGAAGAACAACATAGTTCGAAACGCGTCCGCGACTCAAAAAGGTCAGTTCTGCACAGCAAGATGATACATATGAATAGTTCTACTGCAGTTCACGAAAAATGGATAACCACAACAATAATAAAGAATAAATCTAATAAATTAGAGGTGCAAGCTGGAGTGCCTCAGGGGTCAATACTAGGTCCATTGCTTTTTTTGTTATATGTCAACCGCGTTTACCTAAAGAATTAATTAGTGGTAGAGCCCTCTTATTTGCAGATGATACATCACTCATTTTCAACAATTCCATTCTAGATCATTTAGAAATAAGTGCCCATATAGGTGTGCAGTCCATTGTCCAATTTTTAAATCAGTTGAAATTAACTATAAATAGTAAAAAATGCCAATACCTTCAATTCAAAAACAAACATAATTTAAATGAAGATAGGGCTATAAACGTGTTTGTAAGTGATATTCAATTAGACCAGGAAGAAAAAATTGCATTTCTAGGAGTTTTGTTGGATAGACGATTGACCTAGGGCCCATACATTGAGAAAATATGTTGTAAAATTTCTTCTGGGGTATTTGTCCTGTGACAGATCGCTAGATTGAATGACAAAAAGTTACTTTTTACAGCTTACCATGGGCTCTTACTGTCACATATTAGGTATGCTATCTTAGTATGGGGTAATTCATCAAAACAAAATCTTGATAGGGTGTTTAAGATCCAAAAGAATGCGGTTAGGTGTATAGAAAGAGTAAATAATAGATTAGATTCATGTAGGCCGTTGTTCAAGAGACTTGGTCTCCTAACTGTACCCTGCTTATATGTGTATGAAGCTACTTTATATGTAAAAACGAATGATATTAACCAAAATCTTGACGTACATGATTATAATACACAAGAAGCCGAGGAGATTATCACTTGGTGAGTCACAATAGTAGCTTATTCAAACAAAAACAAAAACCTAGTTATATTGGTAGGACTTATAATCATAGAACTTTATTGGAAATACTGCAAAATGTAGGTGTAAATGGGGTTGAACTGAAATGGTTTGAATCATATCTTATTGGGAGAAAACAATGTGTAGAACTAACTACAGTAGTTGGTAATAGTATAGTAAAGAATAAATCTAATAAATTAGAGGTGCAAGCTGGAGTGCCTCAGGGGTCAATACTAGGTCCATTGCTTTTTTTGTTATATGTCAACCGTTTACCTAAAGAATTAATTAGTGGTAGAGCCCTCTTATTTGCTGATGATACATCACTCATTTTCAGCAATTCCATTCTAGATCATTTAGAAATAAGTGCCCATATAGGTGTGCAGTCCATTGTCCAATTTTTAAATCAGTTGAAATTAACTATAAATAGTAAAAAATGCCAATACCTTCAATTCAAAAACAAACATAATTTAAATGAAGATAGGACTATAAACGTGTTTGTAAACGATAATCAATTAGACCAGGAAGAAAAAATTGCATTTCTAGGAGTTATGTTGGATAGACGATTGACCTGGACTTCATACATTGAGAAAATATGTAGTAAAATTTCATCTGGGGTATTTGTCCTGCGACAGCTCGCTAGATTGAATGACAAAAAGTTACTTTTTACAGCTTACCATGGGCTCTTACTGTCACATATTAGGTATGCTATCTTAGTATGGGATAATTCATCAAAACAAAGTCTTGATAGGGTGTTTAAGATCCAAAAGAAAGCGGTTAGGTGTATAGAAAGAGTAAATAGATTAGATTCATGTAGGCCGTTGTTCAAGAGACTTGGTCTCCTAACTGTACCCTGCTTATATGTGTATGAAGCTACTTTATATGTAAAAACGAATGATATTAACCAAAATCTTGACGTACATGATTATAATACAAGAAGCCGAGGAGATTATCACTTGGTGAGTCACAATAGTAGCTTATTCAAACAAAAACCTAGTTATATTGGTAGGAAATTCTACAACAAGCTACCGCAGTTTTTGAAGAGTCTTGAAAATATAGAAATATTTAAAAAACAATTGAAGAAATATTTAGTTGATAAAGCTTTTTATAGTGTACAAGAGTTCCTTTCACATCAAAATTAAGCCTCACCTCAACTAATTGAAGTAATTATGGTATCTAGTGTATAATATTGTTGATCTGACTTGTCTTATACTCCTTAACTGGAGTCTCCAAGACGTAATCTACAGAAAAAAAGGAAATTCTACAACAAGCTAACGCAGTTTTTAAAGAGTCTTGAAAATAAAGAAATATTAAAAAAACAATTGAAAAAATATTTAGTTGATAAAGTTTTTTATAGTGTAGAAGAGTTCCTTTCACATCAAAATTAAGCCTAACCTCAACTAATTGATATAGTAATTATGGTATCTAGTGTATAATATTGTTGATCTGTCTGGTCTTATACTCCTTAACTGGAGTCTCCAAGACGTAATCTACAAAAAAGCACAGAAATTAAATAAATACCAATATTAGAAGCAAGAATGTAGAAAGAAGTTCAATTCGTTTCTGTTCATTCAAACAATAATGAGCTGGACCTAATCCTTGTTTCTATTTTCCAAGTATATTATTCAATTTCTGCGCTTCAATTAACGCTGTGCTGCGATATCGAAATGCTGTATCGATATTGTGCATGTGCACTTTTTGATGTTTCTTGACCTGCACGTGTCCAAGGCCCGACGCAAAAGGTAGAGCGCATTGCTGTGTTGCGTTCAAGTCAAGATTTCATTATTCATTTATTTATTTTACGCAAGACAAGGTCAAAATACAATAGGATAAAAAAAGATGCACATTATTGGTGCTGGTGTAAAGTTTCCATATAGAACATTATATTCTGTCAAAAATTTCTAGAATAAATGAAACTATCTCTACAGAACACATTTGCAATTGGTTTTTGATTATATTTAGGTTATCAAACTCAAAATTACTCTTCAGTCTTCTCTTCAGTACGGTAGGTGTTAGCATATTATAGGCCTGTACTTGGTTTTTCTCGGATAATTGTTTGAATATTGTTTGGTAGGATTGGACCCAGCAGGCCCACTATTTCCTGACAATCCAAAAAAAAGACTTGATCGTTCACAAGCAGAGTTTGTAGATGTGATTCACACTGGCGGGAATATGATCGGATATCACGATGCTATTGGTGATGTTGACTTCTACCCAAATGGTGGGACTCCCATTCAACCTGGCTGTGGCTTGGATTTAGGTGAGCTCTTCCTTGTTGTCTTACTTATAGAAACTATCACAACTTTTCTGCTGATGAAGCCAACATATGAGTCCAACATTGTGCATGGGTAATATGAGGTGAATGATGATAGAAACATGTTATGATTGTGGAACTACAATTTTAGGAGGGTTCTGAACCACCAGGTAAGTGATAATGAAGCAGATAGGTAATGTTATGTTTCTGCTGTCAGTCACCATTACAAGTCGAGTCCGAGCGCCCGTGACTACATCACAATCGCTCAGACACCGTACTCAGCGAGCGGCCAATGACTTCCTCCAGTTAATGAGTGAATGAGTTACTTTTGTAATAGATCTCTCTTGTAGCTTTACAGTACATAGGACTAAAGACAACATCATATTGCTTCAAGAGACTTTAAAATCAAAAAACTTTCTCAAATAATTCTCTGACACCATAGGCTATTTTTTTATAAATATTTCAACACTTTTATTCGTATCATGTGGTCTTTTAAAGGAAACATTAATTTTTTCCTTCCTAAATTATTCTAAATTAGAACTTAATAATTGTTTATTAATATTTTTCAGGTATTTGCACTCACATTCGATCTTATCAGTATTACATTGGTTCATTATATGACCATGAGCCACCTTACATTGCTGCAAGATGCGAAAATTATTTAGAATTTCAGAATAGTAAGTGCTGTGATCTGATCACAAATATGGGAGAGTATGTTGATGATAGGTAAGAAAAAATCCTCTAAAAATCATTTCTTTCTAAATCTTATTAATGATGATACTAACGTTAAAGATAAAATTTCGTCATGATATCAAGTATTCGGATTCTCATTCCCATGTACCATAGTAATTTTTGTCTATTGAGTTGGTCAGAATTGATAGTTTTACATCTTGCGTAGCTGGACTCCCAACGTAGAAAGCTTTTTGTATACAATGCATTATTAAAAACAATCATTTGTCACGGTACCAACGGTTAGAGATAAAGATTCATGTTGAGGGAATTTAATTATTAAAAACAATCATTTGTCACGGTACCAACGGTTAGAGATAAAGATTCATGTTGAGGGAATTTAATGTAAGAATAGCTCTCTTTTAAAGTTAGAATAGATAAGTAAGCTTTTTTTTAATAATGGTCATTCCTTTGTCATTTGTCACAATGCAGGTGGCATATCTTGGGCATTTCATGTCTGCACAAAAACTTGAAAAATAATTAAGGCATGGGGATGTCAAATTATAAATTGGTAAGGGGCAAAACTTTAAAAAGCTACAGTTGAGAGTAACTTTAAGAGGTTCCCGAATTCCATGAAAAAGCTAAATGAGTTTCAGTCTTCCAAAATGAATAATAGTTGCAATTGATGGATATTGACAAATTTATGTAAACGTAAACTGAATTTATAAGTTCAAAATTGCAGTTACTTCTATGTTTGTGTAATGTTATTATGATGTAGAAGATCCATCTTGTTTCCACTATAATATATAATAAGAACTTAAAAAACACTTTCAAGTGGAAATTAACTCACTTTATGGCGTGACGGCCGTTTCACTCTGTTGTCAAGAGCATCGTCAAACGACCCACAGTGCACTCATGTACACACATTGAGTGTACTGTGCGTCGTCTGACGATGCTCTTGACAACAGAGTGAAACGGCCGTCACGCCATAAAGTGAGTTAATTTCCACTTAAAAGAATTTTTTTAAGTTTCTATTAATATTATTGTATACCTTTATATCGTATATTAAATACGATCTATAGGAAATCTTTATATTGGTATAGTAAATAATTTCAAAGATGAAATTGGCTGAGGATCATAATATAGATGAAGAATGATTAGAATAGGAGTTGATTATTTTTTCAACGAGGAGAAAATTGTAAGATGGCAATATCTCGTAAGATGTGTCTCGTTAAAACTTACTACTTCAAGATTTGCAAATTTATATAGTTAATTAATTGTACTAAACATATTGCTAATTTTTGAATATTTTTCCATTTTCAAGTGCTAAAGGGAAATTCTTTCTCTACACACGTGAATCTTTGCCTTTTGGACTAGGAAAAAAAGGCATTTCAGAGCTATGTTGGTCAAACGGAACTTCAAGTGCCTAGCGGAGTCTAATCAAAATGGTTAATAGTTTGCTGCTTGTCTTCTTTTTTTTAAATCAAGAGTTTTATCCTTCAAAAAATTCTTTCAGTTTCAATACTTCAAATGAAATATGTCTTCTTTAATTTTTTTAACCCTGTACAAACCAGTGTTTAAGAATCTTGCATCATTTTGTTTTACGTTGAAACTCATCTTGAGCTCAAGGGGAAAGGAAACTTTTAATCAAATTTGTTCTAGTCAGATTCTTGGTTAGATTACAAGTTAGTAGTAAAGACCAAGTAAAAAATATTTTGGGATTTTTTCCTACCCATATAATTAATATTTTACTACCAAGGATTATGAATGATGTATTTGCATGTGAATAAATCAGTTTTTCCAATGAGACTTTTGATTATGATTGTATCGATTGTATTGTACACTTATTATGATTCTATTCAAAATTATCATTGATAAACTACATCATACTGTATGATCAACATGAGTCTGTTTCACGTACTTTCTTTACATCAATAATTGATTAATTCAATTATTATTTTAATCGTATCGCTGAATTGTCTCATAGAAAGCATTTCACCACAGGCGCACTACAAAAGGACCAACATTTTTGATGTATTTTTATTGATGTATTTTATATTGAAGCTTTGAATAAAATATATGGTACACTTCATACTTCAAACAAAGTTCGACTCAAGTACTCCTACTGTTCAACAGGATGGACTGGGAATGAAAAATACACAATATTTGTTTAATATTCTCTTTATTTTTGAAAAAGTACGAAAATTATACCGCGTTCAATGATACTTTGCAGCTCTCTTATTTGAAGGAAGAAATTGATCTTTGGCCTTGATATAGTAAATACTATTATTGTCAATAATAAAATACATCTCTGCTTTACAATAATATCATTATAGATACCAGTACCTAGACCGCAAAGATCAAGGGATTTTTTGACAAAGTGCTACAACCACACGATTAGGTTGAATGTAAGTAAGATTTCCTTCACTTCCTTCAATTTTAATCATATGATTTTCCACAACTATACTCATTAACGCATCCATATGTTTAGCCTGTAGGTTCTTTGGCATACGACCAAGGAATGGATTCACTGCTCGCAAAGAATCTGAAATTTATTGAGTTTAGAACATGTTATTGATATAATAAAAAAACGTTTCTAACAGTTGAGCTAATTCTATTCACTTTTAAAACCCCCTCAACTTAAAAAATAAAGTTCTCTCTTTCTATTTCTTCAAACTAAAAATTGAACATTTATATATTAAATACGGTACTCAGTTTGTAGCACTTTAAGGTAAGCCTTCAACCACGTCTAATAACGACAACAGAAGTGTGATAGTTGTTCGTACAAGAGCATAGCATTGTTTATTTGCACAATGGTCTAGTGTAAATTATTAAAGTAAATAATGGTCTAATGTAAAGTGAACAATTCGATGCTCACAATTTCTCTCTCCATCTAATGTATCACTCTATATGATATGTCCAATCAGATATGTCCTGATTGGCGATTTTACACTGTTCTAGAATTTACTGTGTAAACAAAGGAGTCATCAAAGATGGTCCTGGAATTTTCTGGTAGTAATGCTTTTGTATAAATATGGGAATGTTCGCTAGTGTTGAAACAAGTGCTCATCGTGACAGTTCTAAAGACTACATGTAATGCTCTTTGTGAAGTATATTGTAACTATAAACAGTACAGTACAGTTTTGTTGATTAGTATGAGAATGGGGAATCACTGTGACAGTAATTGTGAAGAAATTATTAGTGAAAAAATAGTTATTTGTATAACTAGAGCACAAAGTGGGCGATTGCAACACTGAAACAGTTTTTTCCTACAGTGACCCGAAAAAATGCCTATTTTTGCACTAAATGTAGCACGCAAAATAGTCTATTCCTGCACCAGTGCGGGAAAGTACTTTTCCGCACTCCAAATTTGCAACCCAACAACACAAAATAGTGTGCATGTAATATGCAGGTTCCCTATTCTGCATTCAAAAATAGGTTGGCTACTCTGCTTCAGCTGTGAAATAGTTGTTGTTGATGAAATCGATTTGATTTGAAGATAGGTTATGTGAGGAATTTACTTTATACATTACTGTAGGAAAAATTTAATGTGTAATTCGAGCGCAAAGTATTGTTTCTGCACTCAAGAAACTTTTTTCACTCGCCTTCGGCTTGTGAAAAAAACTGTTTCTCTCAATGCAGAAAAACGCTGCTTTGCACTCTAGTTACACAAATAGCTATTTTCACAAGCCGGAGGTTTCTCGAGTGCAGCAACAATACTTTGCACTCGAATTACAAATTAAATTTTTCCCACAGTAATGTATAAAGTAATTTAAACAGGGCATACATAACTTACATAACCTATCTTCGAATCTAATCGATTTCAACAACTACAGCTTACTGAATTTCGTAGCTGAAGCAGAATAGCCAACCTATTTTTGAATGCAGAATAGGGAATCTGCGTCTTACATGCTCACTATTTTGTGTTGTTAAGTTGCAAATCTGGAGTGCGGAAAAGTATTTTTGTGCACTGAAATTTACTTTCCCAGACTGGTGCAGGAATAGACTATGTTGCATGCTACAGTTAGTGCAAAAATAGGCACTTTTTCGGGTCACTGTTTTAAAACTTATTTTTAGAGTAAGTGCATCAATTATCTTATCATTGTCTATTGAACAGTTATTGGACATTTATTCATTGTTATTGATGACAACACTACTAATAGTGTTAATCTTGTTATTGAAATATTATTTGCTAGTTTGATGTATATGCAATACAGCTGTTTGCTGTATTGATTTCTTGTGTGATACCGTAATTATTTATTAGTGTTTGCTGTTGAGTTATTTGTCTAAATAAAGTTCGTGTGTTACTTTCATGTATTGCTAGCATTTTTTCAGTAATAGAATCCATAGCAGTACTAATTTATCAATATGATACACCTAATCTATTGAATTAATAATCTATCTATTGAATTAATTGCCAAAAGGTGTAGAAGTTACAATTCCGATATTGCAAAAAATAATGCCAAAATATGTTGGAAGGTAATCTCGAAGACATTCTCCTATTTCTTTATTATCCTATATTGTTTCAAGGAGCATGATACTTATTTTCAATGGGATAGTTGATATATTCTGATAGTCTAATATTCTTGAAAACAGTAGCAAATACAATAGATTTTTTGCAAATACAAAAGCATTGTGAAAATAACAGAATTTATCGGCAAAACACATTGGAATTTTAAGGAGAGGATCAAATATCATTCTGTTTTTTTCAACAAAGAATGAAGTGCATAGAGTAGATAGGGTTTAAGTCAGATAAAAGGGCAGATTTGGTAAGAATAATTATGAAATGAAATGCATTCGATGTGAGGAAGTGGGAATACAATGCTGTGTAATTGATGCAAAACATTTCGTATTAAATATTCAAAATAATTGAAAGCTTTGTCATAAACAACTGCAACCAAAGAATATGTATGATCTGCCGTAATTGACACTACCACTCACCTTTAAGATAGTCAAAGGTTGGAGCATCAACTGGAGAATACTTCACAAAGCAATCAGACACTCTGAAACCGCTGCTTTGTAAAAGTTCTCTATACTTATCACATGGATTTTCAACTTCTTGGTATGGTGTAATGAATCTATCCACATCCTAGAAAGAAATAACACATAAAAAGAAAGAAATAATCTACATTAATATTACACAGTTAGGGAAATTTTACACGATAAATAAATAAACCTATGAACAAGAAACATGAGAAAAAATGGAAACTTATGATTCTTTGAAACTATTAGTATAAATATTGACGAATTATAGAATCGGATAGAATATTTTTATTCCGCTTGCATGTAAAAATAAAAATAATATTATTAAAGCCCATATTATGGAAAGAAACAAAAATTCAAATAAATTATCAATGACCACTCAGTTATAAAAAACACTCATCAATAACATGCAACTGAATAAAAAATTTACTGAGGTATAAACTCAATTGGAAATTTTAGCAAATTAATTAACATACACATAAAAGATTAACATACATGAATCATATTGAGAAATCACCATACCGTACATGAATTAATCTGAATGTTAATTTTATCTGATTAGTAACATACAATGAATCTAATAACTGACCATTCAACGTGACTTATAACCAAATTTAGAGTTATAAATTTTTATGATACATAATGAGCTTACATAGACTCGTTGCTCTGCATAATAAGTAATTAAGTGCTTGATCAATAAATCTCTAGCTCAATGAGAAATGAAAGTAAAAACAGCAAATTCTTTTTATATGCTATATATTTAGTTATTAGCTTGTTTCAGTGTCCTCACAAAGTTATCATACGCTCACTGTTTATGAGCAAAGTGCGTAGCAATATTTTTACATTTTGAGCTTGAAAAAGCGTTCATAGGTAGTTCTTCTGTATAGATCTGTGTGAAAAACGTACCCTCTGTGAACTTCAATCTATCATAAAGTCAAAGAAGAGAGATATTCTAGATAAATGTCGATTATATTGATAGATTTTACCAGATTACATTAAAAGAGACTTTACTAGCATTATAATGAGGCATTACACATCAATTTATAGATGGGAGAATTTTTTTAATTTTTAAGAGAGGGTGATGGTGGGTGTATGTATGTGTGTGCGTGTTTCACAAAAAAAAAACGGCAACGATTTGGTACAGTACACTAAATTTTACAAAAAACTTTGATTTGGCTAAGTGCACCTCAAAGCCCGATTTTTAACCGACTTCCGACAAGGAGGAGGATAGCAATTCGACATGTTTTTTATGTTTGTACATCAATTACTCGAGCACTATTGAACAGATTTCAATATAAACATTTTTAAATGAAAGAGAATCATTCAGTGGTCCCATCCAAGTTCTCAAGGATCGGCCCAATACTTAGCCCAATATCAAGCAAAAAGGAGCCTTCATCAATGTCTTCATTTGAATTTTGTCCAAATAGGCTAGTTTCACACATAATCGGCACTCGGGTAACTGGAGTTGTTTATCATTGTATCATAGAGTTATGAAACTCAAACTAAGAGCAGAACGTCCTTCAAGCATTGCATTGTGTCAAAAGTTGTTTCCACAATTCTTTTTATATTAAGATCTCTTTTACTCTTATATTTAAAAAAATGCTAATAGTATTTTCGAGGGTATCCTAGATGAAAGCTTATATGTTTTGACAATATTTTATCAATAGAGAGATATAGAACAATACAAACATAAAACGGGCAGTGGCGGCTCGTGAACTCTCATCTTGGGGGTTCAACTTCTTCGGAGACTACCAAATGAAATGCCTTCACTTAATAACTGTAAAGGGTTTTTCTTAGGTATTTTTGTCATGTATCAAAAGCTATAATATTTCGCCACAGATTATTTTGATTTGAATAGTCTTGTATACTCGAGTATACTTGCCAATTCTGGAAATTTATATTTCATATCAACTTTTTGTTGTAAATTTAACAACTTTCAGTCAGTTTTAAATTGTGAAAATATAATTAATGCACCCATACTTGGCCGAACATTTTGAGTTATTGAATCTACAAGGCATTCTAGATAGGCGATGTAGGCACGAACTCTAAAACCTTGGAACAATATGAAATTCACAAACTCACCACACACAATAAACAAAACATCCTCAATGAACAATTAAATTTTAAATCACACAAACTTTTTGACCACATTATAAAAAAACAACAATTTTTTCTAATCAACAAACCAAAATTGCCGATTTAGAATGCCTTGAAGATAAGATTCAATAACTCGAAAACGTTCGGCCAAGTGTGAGTACATTTATTATATATTCACAATTTAAAACTAACAGCAATTCATTAGACTTACAACAAAATGTTAATATTAACAACGCAGATCTTTATGGAACAAGAAATCCAAGAATGATATTTTAGAATGTCTGCAATCAAGATGCTCCACCAGCTCCATGCATGATAATATTTTTCGATGTTCATTAGTAGATTTTCCATCACCACAACCACCATCATTACAGTATAAAATATACCAAACTACAGCTATAAAGTACTAACTGTTTTCACTAAGAAATCTAATTCAATATGATGATCTTCATCCTATTGGCCACAGCTGTATGACCTGTGAGGGTTTGGGTGGAGCATCACTCCAAATACTGGTGAAACCATGGACATATTCATTTATGTTATTCATAAATTTATAGGTGAACATCTATAGTTATTGAAAAATTACCACATTTGTTGCTACTTACTCTCATGTATGGTTCCCATTCATCAAGCTTGCTCATAGCTTTGTAAACTGTAAATAGTGGACTATGAACTACTATCACTATCAGAGCTGATCCATTTGGTTTCAAAAGACTCCTCACATTTTCAATACTCCTCCTATAAAAAAACTAATTTTTAGACTTTTATTATTCTTGAAATCTATTTTCCAAAAGATCAAATAATACTTTTTATTGTATAAAGCAATATTAGCAATATTATTATTCATATAAAAACGATATCCAGGTAATACACCAAAATTATCATTTTATTTTTCCAAATTAACACAAGATCAATAGCTATTATACTGTACTTTTTATGGTAAATTCAACGACTTGCAATCAGTTTTAATTAAGAATAAATAAACAATTTACTCACATAGGCTGAAACGTTTTGGAATCGTAATGATTCATTTTCAACATCATCCTTAATCATCAATGTCGGTTTTGGTTAGAAGAAATATTGCGGATTTGTAGAATGTGCTCAAAAAGTTTTTGCGATTTAAAATTTAATTGTTCATTGAGGATGTTTTGTTTATTGTGTGTGGTGTGTGTGTATATTTCAAATTGTTCCAAGCTATTGAAATCATGTCCTTTAGGTGTCCTGTAGAATGTGTAGGTTGGTAGTGTTGTCAGTTAAAGTGTGTTCAGTTTGAATGATGTATTCAACAAAGGTCGCTTCGGTTTTTGTATTCAATGCAATACAATGCTAATACAAAGAGCTTGTAAATGCTCTTCATATCATTGTTTGAATGCGTGGTCTGTTTGTCCTATGTAAAATTTGTTAAAATCAGAGCAGTTCAGTTTGCAGACTCCAGGGAGATCGTATTTGTTTGTGTTCAGTGTGGTTTTGGGTGCAAATGCATTTTTTATTTTGGTTTTTTGTTCTGAATGCGATGGTGTGGCTGGCTTTTTTGAAGATTTGTGCAAGTCAGTTTGATTGTGGATTAATTCCTGTCATTGTGATGGATTTTTTGTTGGTGGTATTGATGTTTTGTATTTTGGTTGTTATTTTGTTTGTTTGTTCGTTTTTCGGAGGATGCAGCCCACATAGGTCTGAGACCTGCGCGTGGGTAAAGAGTTGGATGATGGTGATTGATGCGTTGGACCTACAGTTTTAGGTGGGTTCCGAACACAATCAATTTTATGATTGAGTTTGTCAACTAGGTCGTTTTTGTAGCCATTTTCTTGTGCTAGATATTTTATTGTATTTAATTCAGTGTTTTAATTGTTGATGGATAGTGGTGTGTTGTTCAGTCTATGTAGCATTGACCTGAATGCTGAGTGTTTGTGTTGTGTTGGATGATTGGAGGTGCAGTGTATTAGGGTATCTGTCATTGTTGGTTTTCTGTAAATATTGGAGCTATGTTGCTGTTTTGTGATTTTGTAATTGTAAGGTCTAGAAAATAGACTGATTTGTTTTGTTCATATAATTCTGCTGTGTATTGAATGTTCTTATGTATTTTTTTATATATGATCAGAGTTGTTCAAATCGTCTTTTGTTCCCTCTGTATATCAGTAGAACGTCATCTAGATATCTGTGCCAGTACAGTATGTTCTGTGAAAATTTGTTATTAAACAGTATGTGAGTGTTTTTGCAGTGTTGGAGACAGATCTCCGCAAATATGCTGGAAATTGGTGAGCCCATTGGCAATCCATTAGGCTGCAACTAAAATTTGTTGAGTGATGATTTTTTATTTCATTTATATGTTCTGTAGCTGTGTTGTGAATAAGGATGTTTTTTAATTGTTATGTTGATAGGTATGTTGGTGCATAGATTTGTTGTATCAAAAGATGCAAGAATAGAGTTGTGAGGAATTTGTGTCTTTTACTTTTGTGATGAAGTTGCTACTGGTTTTTATATATGTGTTGTTGTTGATGTCAATTAGTTTTCTGAGTGTTTGGTCTATGTGTTTTGCTAGTTTATATGCTGGGGCTTCTTGGTAGTTTACAATTATAAGAAGCCCCAGCATATAAACTAGCAAAACACATAGACCAAACACTCAGTTTACCAAACACTTCTTGGTAGTTTACAATTATAAGAAGCCCCAGCATATAAACTAGCAAAACACATAGACCAAACACTCAGAAAAATAATTGACATCAACAACAATAATTATTGGTCCCTATTATTGACATAAGACCAATTATTGGTCTTATAGGTAGCCTACCAGTATGCTGGGTTTGTGTATTTTAAGGAGTGTTTGAAGTGATGGTGCAGAAGGGATTATTTGTTTCTGTCTTCTTTTTTATGAATCATTGATTATATGTTTTGTTCTGTAGATTACTTGTTTGATTGTTGTTTGGTAATACATTTGTGGGATCGGTGAGTAGTTGTTTTTGGTTATTTTCGTTTAAGTAGTCAAGTATTTTTCTGTTGAGTTCTTCATTGTTTATGATAACTGTAGTGTTGCCTTTGTATGCTTTGATATAAGTCAGGTTGTGTGTTAAATATTTTTGTTTTAATTCTTCTATGGTGTGGTTTTCTGATGTTATGGATCTATGTAGTTGTGAGTTATTGGTTTTTATTGTATTGTAGGTTTCTAGTCTAAGTTCGTCATGTATTTGTGGGTGTGTGTATTGAATACTTGTTTCTGTTTCAATGACTATAGTTTTTTATGTGGATTTGTTGTTTTTGTAGTTTGGGTTATGTTTTAGACCTTTGTTCAATATGTTGAGTTCGGTTTCTGTGAATTCTATGTTTGTAAGGTTAACTGTTTTACTGTAAAAAATGTGAGCAGAATGAAAAGTTTTTTTGGGAGGTGTTAGATTTTTATGTTGTGTCTTTGTTTAATTTTGTCAAGATTTTTTTGCACCCCTGAGTTTGTTGTTTCTGCTAACTCAAGCACGAAATTGTTTCCATATTTTTGTGTGATCGATAGATGTAGTTTGAGAAGTTTTAAATTGTGTGATGTTTACGTGAAAGTTTAATGTTCTCTTTGATGAAGGCAGTTTCAGCTTTAGATTTGGCTATTTGAGCTGGTTTTCATTTGTTGTTGGTTTTGAATTAGTTTGGCGTAATTTTGAGTTTGAGACAGTTTTTGTTGAATTGAATGTGCAGATGTTTTCTTCTAACCTCAAATACAGTTGATCTGTAGGTTTGGATGGTAGGTTGTCTTGCCAAATTGAATTCTTGAATTTCTTTATCCATAACAATCTGTGTTGTTAATATCAACTTTTTATGGTAAATTTAATGACTTGCAGTTATTTTCAATTGAGAATAATAACTAATTTACTTATATAGGGTGAAACGTTTTCAAAACGTTTTTAATATATTATGCCACTCAGTACAGATTTTTGAGGGTTGATCAAGCCAAATTTGCATGCTATTAATTCAAACTTGATGTTCATCAATCATCAAAATTTATATTGGTTGTCAGCAAACTTTTATGGAAGAATATAAGATTCCTTGCAGTTATCTAGTTCAGTGAATTCTCTTCTTATATCTAAATTACTATATTTCCCATGTCTTGATAAAATTAATTGCTACTGTACCTTTGATCCTGAATCCAATGAAGACAGTAGAATGAGAATATCTTTGAGAACGATTCGCATTCAAACACTTGTGTAACATTTTCCGAGCCAAAGTCAAGTGTTTGAAAATGGAGATTCTTATTGCTATATTTCTTTTGAGCGTATTCTATCATATTCGGCGAAATATCAACACCAACCTGATTGTGCAAACATTAACAATTAAGACAGTCTATTAAATTGAAATAAATAAAAATTTTTTATATTCCAACATATTTTTAAGACTATTAGATTGAATCAAGATTGACACTATTTTCAAAATTAAGTGTCTATGCAAGTGTGGTAGCCTATAATACCTAAAACAATAAAAAAATGAGACTGTTTTTTAAATTTAATTTACAAAGCAGACCAAATTTTAAGAGGTATAATTTTGATAAGTTCTTCAAATGGCTTTCTTTAAAAAATTCAGTTTGAATAATATATTCCTGATCCAGCCAAGTTATTGCATGTAAAATAAAAGACATGGAGAATGTGGAGCATCAAAACTCGATAATAATCATCGATGCGATATTGAATTGGAGTGGCATGAATACCACCACCAGTCCAAGGAATTAAAAATGTTCAAGCAAAATTTTTAAAAATTTTCATCCATTTGACAAAAGAAACATTATTCATGCTATTTCGTCGTTCTGCTCTAATTTATATTAAAAAAAGTTGAATAATGTTTACCAAACCCATGAAAACAGCAATTTTATGTGAATTAATTTATTTTGAGTTGTTCGTTACATCTAATAGAAGTTTGTATAGAAAAAATCAATGAAGCCTGAAATTGATTAAGAAATGTTTTCCTCAAGGTTGAATCGAATACGGAAGTCAAAAATATCCAGTAGCCTGTCAAATGATAGATTACTAATTTTAAATTGAAGAATGAAGAAAAAGTGTGTTAAAAGAAGAAAAGCGTGGAGAAAAATTTCAATGAATGAATAATCAGAACAAAATCGGAGGACAAATGTAAGAGAAGAAAAAATGAGTGCTGCATAAAAGAGCGTAAAACAAAATAGCTGTTATATATTTCAGGACATGTATGAGAAGATCATAAATTAATATAAAAACTGTCAGACATACATAAAATTGCAGGAGCTAGCGCAAATGGATGAGACGCAGGGTACTTTATTGTGAAATACAGAAATAAATACGAACTTCTATTCTGTAGTCCACTAATTTTTGTATTTCTCAAAGAGTAACCCAATGTCTCTTCACCAAGTCTACGTTTTTACTTGTGCCGCGCCTAAGAAGAACTCCCCCATAACTCATATGATAATAAATTATAAACGATGATTGAGAAGAGATTGGTTGAACTCACAATTGTGGCATCATTTGGAACCATGGTCTGGAGCAGTTTGGCTGTCACATTTCCAGGACCACAGCCCACATCCATGATTGTCTCATTGTCTTCCCATTGCAGTTTGCTTTTGAATTGACTAAGAACTATCGCTGAATCATTAAATTGACTCCTATTACGGTTTTCGTACAATTCTGCTGAATTCATTCCCTCAAAATCACAGCAACATTTTCAACAATATTTAAAGCCCTGCAACAGTCAAACATTTGTGAATCTACAAATGGAAAATATGGTTTTCATACAAGACAAAAAATATTTACAAAGCATGCCAATGCTATTCATATGCTATTCAATGCTAATCATATTTATTATTAACTTTTCATGTGAAATTTAACGACTTGCAGTCAAATATTTGTTAAGAATAAGTATAACTCACTTAATCTGTAGGCCGAGCGCTTTCAAATCTATGAGATCCATCTTCAGAGCAGGATCCATCTTCAGAAAGCGCTCGGCCTACAGATTAAGTGAGTTATACTTATTCTTAACAAATATTTGACTGCAAGTCGTTAAATTTCACATGAAAAGTTAATATTAACAACGCAGTTCGTCATGGAACAAGAAATCCAGGAACATATTTATTAATTGAATTGCAAGTGATTCAACAATCTAGTTTTATCGTTCGAGTTGAACATTCGAATGTGCGTTTCGTGATAACCAGAAAACAGTCAAACATAGACTATTATTCACTCTCCAATTCAATAGGCGTTGTCTTACTTCTTAGACAGGCTACACGAAATGGTTGGGTGAATGATGAATGAATAGGGTAAAGCCGGTAAATGATGACTAAAGTAATTTTATGGACGAGTAATTTCAGTGGCGAATTCTCTGAACATGCTTAGCTTACGTCGCATGCCTGACAAATAAAAGAGAAATTGTTGTCAAAACTATTCTAACAAGTTGCGATATTAACAAAATATCAAATATTCCAACATTTATGTTTACCATCACAATCGTACACCGTTGACGGAATGTTACGCCTCTTTGGAGTCTCTGCCCAATGTATGTTGTCAAGAGCCCGCATGCCTTGCTAGAAAAGTTTTAGCAAATAACTCTTGCGCGCGCAGATATCTATCTAAATAATATAGACCCGGCCTTGTACGTACGGTACACTGTGCTTGCGGTATAGAGATCGCATGCCATGACAGATTAGTAGATAGTTCATTCTTTTTGCATACTTTATCACCCCCCGGAAGGCGGTTGTTGTGGTTTGCGTGAACACTATTATTGGGAAATATTACAAGATTCTAATTTTCTTTAAATCCTTCTTGAGAACTCTTCTGATTGAAGTAACGAAACTGTAATAAAAGCTCAAGGTTTTCTTCCTTTCCTAGAAAGAAGTCAGACTCGATTTTCAATTCGTGTATTATTTTTCTGAAATATTATCATTCAGACAAAATGTTTAGATAAAGCATACTGCGCTAAAAAGGGCAACTCTCCCTCAATACTCTTATTTCCTCAACAAAGCTTGCTATGGCCAATCTTCAAATTATAATTACATTTTGCCTTCATCTTCTTGTGTTAGTATCGTATGTTTTACGTCTCATTTAATTCCAACCAAATTGTCTAAACAGGTGATATCTATTTTTCAATGCGTTCTGCGAAAGCCAAATCCTTTATGATAATTGCATTTTAAAATTATTTTTCAAACCATTCAAACATTTGGTTCACACCATTCAAACATTTGGTTCAAGTTGACAACATTTCAGTAGCTTTAATAGTCGTCAGAGACTGTGTGTTTTCTCAGACGGCTAGGAAAAAAATATTCAAAAAGTGACTGGAAGAATCACACGAACTCAAGAATTAACCGTATTCGGTTATCAATCCAAGTATTTTTTACAAGAGATCAATGAATGCCTTCAATGACGATGATGACTGTTCAGTTGGAACTTCATTTTCATGCGGGTTCCGAACCACCATCTTGCTACAAAGTCCTTTTACAACTGAAAAACATATCTTTCACTAGTAGAAAAATTTAAAATAATAACACAATGACAACACGTTTTTCAACAGCACAATACAGCATTCTGTTGTGCGTAGATATGCTTACCACATGCACTAAAAACTATTACAACGTTCGAGATGGTTCATCTTGTCTATGTAATGGAAAAAAAACAGTAAGTCGTTCACTCACCAGAGACCAGAGACAGAGAGAAACTGACTAATCGCTTCTAGTTGAGCGGGAACAACACAACTGTTTGAGTCGGACGAGTAACGCACTCTTTTTATAGTCATTCATGAATGTTCTGTGAAGTTGCACGTCGGAGGAGAGACTGTGTGTTGTAGACCACACGTACGCTCTGAGAGCTGCGCCCCGCTATGACCGATCAATCGACCGACATTATCATTATTTAGTAGCGTAGCCTCTTCACCTATGGCGCGTGGCCTGAGTGACAGTTACGCACAATTATTGTGGTAGGGTGCCTTTACATGATCGACAACCATAGCATGCGATAGTTGAATACCAGAGACAAAAATTCTCATAGGCAAAACTTCCCTTGTTGCAGGTTTAAAAGGACGAGGAATAGAAGTTTAGATGATGGGGTTGAAGAAACTAAACAAAAAAATGGTAAGAGGAAAGAAAGGTTTTCCGTTATGACATGTTACAAGAATAAGTTTTTTTTCAAGCAAATAATTGTAACATCTTAGTTGATAAAGCACTACTGTAATAATACATAATTTCTTAAAATGTTACAACCTGAACGACCTTGACCCCCCCCCCCCCCGTTATGATCATGGGTACGCCCTTGGCTAGAGTAGTCATGTTTAGGATTTGTGCAGGAAGTTATTATTCAAGCTCAGCGAGATATAGACGTGAGAGCTAAGAGTGAGGGGCATGGTATTAGTTTTAGAAAGAATACGGGGGGGGGGCTTATTTTATCGCATTTTTGGGGGGAGGGAGGCGGTTTACTTTATCACATTTTTTGGGAGGTGGGAGGCGGTTTACTTTATCGCATTTTTGGGGGGGCTGGTGCTCAATTTTTAGGGGGGGATGCGTCATGAGGCTTTGGGGGGGTGGGCACCCCTGATTATAGGATTAATTTATTCAAGTATAAATACATTGAGCTTGAGTCTTCAAGTTCATTGCGTTATTTATCAATCACATTCTGCCAGACTGCAACTACACTTGTGAATTAATAATTTTCCAAACGCTATTTTATTTATCAATCTTATTAAAATATTAACAATTCGTAAAGATTACATTGTTGCATAAATAACTTCACAAACATATCGCATCCACGATCAATGAAAATCACAAATTGCCGCGACGGGAAAACAGAGTTCCGTACTGCAGTGATACAAAACATGCAACAGTCATCACATCAATGACCTTGAAATTACGCAAGTGAAAGCAGCAACTATAATAATTGTATTATAGTGGAGCGGCTCGTAAAACTAAAACTAGTTTCCTAGTAGAAGTCAATCAAATTCGAAATTCCTCTTTTACTTTGTTCTCTTTTACATCAATTAACATTGGCTTTCAGTTTGTTTTCTACAAAAAGCCGCCCACAAGGAAGCCATCTGGAGGCAACATTTTGCAGCAATGTTGCAAAAAATTAACTCCATAAAATACCAATAAAGAATATTATATTTCATAAAAATTTCGGGAAATCTTGTTTGACGAAAAAGTATTTTTTTTCAATTACAACTATTTTCCGAATTGGTGAATGAGATAACAAAAGGAACTATGTATTAGAAACGAATTGAAACAGGGATAAAACAAATATTTCCAATAAATATCCAAGAATTTTTCTTTTGGTGGCCTGGTGTGTGTTATTTGGGATTATGATAAGCAAACACTGGTGAGTAGCAGATCAAAAGAGAAAAGCTGAGATAGGATTTAAGATGTAGATGAAGACTCAATAGGCCGCAGGGGATACAAAGGCACGAAATAGGTGATGAGGGCCAAGCTAAACCCAGCGAGTGGAAACCACTGACCGTTTTTGCAATAAAATGCGTGTATTTTGGGTACTGACCAATTCAACGCGATATCTGAAGAGTTTGGGACAAGAAACCGCTGTACCATAAGTATACTATCATTAAACACCCGCCATCCAAACAATTTACCAAACTGGATGATTTCTAGGAGGCGCCAAAAATTTTGGACTTTTCAAATATTGATTTTCGCAGTTCCTATCATCAATAAAAGATCAAGCAATAAAGACTGAGTCAAAAGTGCTCTTGAAATTTTCAAAATATCATCATTATTTTCGAGAATATCATCCCCTTCTGAGTGAGGAGTGTTGGGGAGTTGCAACTCCTCGTTGCAGTTTGTTTGCGATACATGCAACTATATTAACTACTGGCATTGTTTTGTTTTTGTCGGAAAAAATAAATGATGATGATTATTAGTGGTATGCGCTTCGTCATTACTTCAAAAACGTAAAAAACTACGTTTTCATTGTAAAAATAATGAAAATAATCATCTTCCCAAAGTTGAGTAGTAAAGCCCATCATAGTAATAGTTATGATCACAATAAAACCGAATTATGTTTATGCCTGAGGCAAGATTTTGTCAAGTGCCCCCCGCTTTTCAACTTTCATTCCTGTTCAGCTCGAAACAAGAAGTAGAAATAACAGAATTCAGTTGTTTTTATTTTAATATGTGAAGCAAGTTGTTTATTTAAAAAAAAAACGTTCCTCATTTCATACAACAGACTTTGTGGTAGAATAGTGTAATATGAGATTTTCAGGCGATTATCTTTTCAATACTGTCCGGGGGGGGGGGGGGGGGGGGGGGGCACTCCGAAAAAATGTAATTAATCCGCCACTGATAAATATATACAGACAGACGAAATGCCTAACAGTCGAGACCTCACTACGTTCGGTCAATTATTATCACAACAGCGGAAAATAATTTAACGAAGCGAAAAATATTCTACAGCATCGCAATTGAAAGACTGTCATTTAAATTGACATTATTATGACGCAATTCTCACCAGTGTTAACGACACTAAGTATTTTGTTTGTTTGAGAAACTTTGTTTCGGCCCGTTTACAAATAAATAATGTGATTTAGTTTCTCAAACTGTTTCAGGCACGCAATCTATCATTCTTTCTCTTTATTCTCAATCAGTAGCGCCCGCAAGGCCTACTTATTTCTACCGAGGAATCAGATAAGCAAAACATGAAGAGGCGCGATTGATCATATGGAGAGTACGATATTTATATAAAAGTGATGGGCAAAATCAGGAAAAACAAATTAACCAATGATTAACGCTAGAGTTTTTTTTTTAATATATACCGTATTCTCTCAAACAGTGTGGGAGAGATGGTACTTAAATAGAAAGACGAATTCAAATGGCAGATAAAGACGAAATAAAACAACAAACCACAGTCATAGCAATTTCAATGCTACTCGATTGTATTATTTTACAATTATTTCAATTAGTAAGAAATCCTTCAACATATTTACTTTTATTCAGGAGATATTCTTAAAAAAATCACCTGAAAACATTGTTTGTTTTGTTATATTTATAATGTTACAGGTTCTATCACTAAAATAATGCTGGCAACACTTGAAATTAACACTTGCACTTTATTTACACAAATTACTCTTACAAGAGCACTAACCACAAGAAAAGTCAATAGGAAAAAACAGATCAATAACGTTAAGCTGATAACGGATTTTCGGACTCAATGTACAAAAATTGATTACTAACTATGATCGATAATTAAATAAACAACTTACCAATAAACTGTTCAATAGCAGTTAAACACTCGATAAAATGGAACACTTACAAAGCACAGTCTGATAACAAGCACATGGTATGTGTAGAAATAAGGTCACTGTGTCACTCAACTGGCACTGGATAATATACACCATCAATCAACTGGCACTGGACAATATACACCATCAATCAACTGGCACTGAATAATATGCACTGTCTGTATAAACGGTCACTGGGTATGTAATCACACTGCATGTATAAACTGTCACTGGTCACATATGTTGGGAAGATCAAACAACACTGACTCACTCTGTTTATGTGGAGAGCCCTTTTATACTGTTTTTATTCATACTAGCAATTTCTAGAAAGTTCTTGATGTCTCAATCACACAAGATAGTAGATTCTAGAAGATTTTCTATTATGCGTGAAAGTGCCAGAGACGCAGATATGGCAGATAGGAGTGCAAGAGACATTCAGGGAGAGTGAGTCAAGAAGAGTACATTTGTCGATCAATGGAAGCATTTATTTACAAAATGAGTGACTTACACAATTGTTTGTCTTGCATTCTTAACAATATTTCATACATTCAATAATATTCAGTATCTCTCCAAAGTTATTATCCATCTTTACAATCTTTCTATTGTCTCTGGCCAGTTCTCAGACATTCTAAAATTAGCAACTGTTATACCAATTTTCAAGAAAGGTGACAGATTCTCAAAGAGTAACTATCGGCCAATCTCATTACTGCCCACATTATCTAAACTGTTTGAAAAACTGATTAAAGTAAGATTATTGGATGCCCATAATTTATTTTCCAAAAGTCAATTTGGGTTTAGGAAGGACTTGAATACCGAGATTGCCCTACATCATATCTTACAGAATATCTATGCTGGCTTGAACAGTGGACATGGTGGCAGAGCAGCGGGATTGTTCATTGATGTCAGTAAGGCATTTGCCACTGTCAACCATAGTCTCCTATTACACAAGTTGTGGAGAGCAGGCATCAGAGGTACACCTCTTGAGTGGTTTAAGACATTCTTACAGGGTAGAAAACAGGTGGTTAAAATAAAAAATGAAACTAGTGACTTGTTGAACATTCATCATGGAGTCCCTCAGGGATCTGTATTGAGACCTATTTTGTTTTTAATTTATTCCAATCACATGTTTGGGGTTGATTTCAAGGGGCAAATAACAGCATTTGCTGATGATACTGCACTGTCTTATTCTACGGTAATAATCTGAACCAGCTTAGCATAGATATTCAACATGATCTTGATAAATTATCTCTTTGGTTCACTTGCAATAGACTGACTATGAATATACAAAAAACAGGCTATACAATATTTAGCCTAACTGGTAGCCAGACTCTTGTTGCCCCTGTTCATCTGCTTTCCTGCAACTGCAACTGTGTCAGCTGTGATTGTCCTATTGTTAAAAATGATTCAATTATAAAAAATTTGGGTGTATTACTTGAACAAAACTTGACCTGGAAAAACCATATATCAAACCTCAAAAAAACTTTACACTTTTATCTACGTGTCATGTATCAATTTAAGAGTATGTGCAATCTTAAAAATTTGAAAGACATTTATAATTCATTTGTTCTGTCAAAGATAAGTTATGGTTTAAGCTGCTGGGGTAGTACATATTATACAACCATTAGTCCCATTATAAAACTGCAGAAATCATGCATAAGGATTGTAGCTGGCGTGGGCTATTGGAGAGCACACTGCCTCTGTTTTGTAGATTTGGAATTCTTCCACTGAGATACCTATATGTTCACAGGGAACTGTCAATCTTCTATCAGATGAGTGGGAAATGATGGTGTCATGATCGACTATTGTGACATGGTTGATGGCCCTCATTGCACAAGACAGACCAACAACCACCACCTTTGTGGTATAAGGCCAACTGCACACTGTTTAAAAAAAACATTTATATTCTTAGCTCCAAAGTTTTCCAACATATTGCCTTTACACTTGAAGCTGTATTTAAGACGTCATAATAAGAAAAATAAAATAAAATTCCCCTTAAGAGATGGTTACTTTCAAAGAATGTTGATGAGGTTGAGGGCATGTTTAATGTTGTGCTTTGATCTATAACTATGGTGATACTGACCTAGCTGCAATATTCAACCAGTGATCATTCAATGACAACATCATCAAATCATGTTAAGTTCTTTTAAACTTTCTACCAGCTATTAATTCGCTTTCAATGCTTCAAGTTATCAATTCTATTGAATTAATGTTATATTTTCAGTCCTTATTGTTTCTACTCCTACATTTTCGTACTACTATTATTATTCTACGTTTCCTCCAAGTGTTTTAATTCTATTATTCATTTTTTTTATTACATCAATTCATGGCATCTTTGTTGGATCCTATGATGCTCCTGTATGCGGACATAATTTCACAATGAAATTATTTTAATTCTATTATTCATTTTTTTATTACATCAATTCATGGCATCATTGTTGGATCCTATGATGCTCCTGTATGCGGACATAATTTCACAATTAAATTATTTGCTTAGGCCTACAGTATTATTTCTGCAGATATCTTTTTTGTAACATTTTATTTCTTGTACATGATAGTTAAGCTGAACTAAGTATTTTTTTTTTGTAACTTCTTGGTTTCTCTCCTAATAATTGATTGTTTTATAATTATTATTATTATTTTTTATCATGTACAATTTTTTCCTGTGTATTTTTTTGCGGAAATAAAGATTATTATAAAATAATACTCAAATTGTAATATTGTAAATATTGTTACATTAAATTTGTAAAATTTAAATAGGAAATCCTTCAATTGAAACGCTAATTCAAATTCAGATAAAGAAAAAATAAAACAACAAACCACAGTCATAGCAATGCAGTTACATTTGCTTTTATTCAGAAGAAATTTTCAACTAATCACTTGAAAACATTGTTTACTAAGTAGTTTTTAGTCAAACCAAACCAGCTATAAATTTCAAAATATTTGTTTACAATTCAGAATTAGCCAATACAGTCAATAATTGCGTTATTAAAGTGTTCATTATAATTATTTTGCAAGTCTCCAATAGATAGGATTGCCATATGGTAATCACCAAAAAATAGATTTTTAAATGCTTAGTAAATTAGAGGGTGAAGGGTGGGTCGCCGTAGGCGGATAGGAACATCCCTCTATGAAAATTGAATTAATAAAAACAATTTTTTCAAATATAATTGGCCTCTTTAAGAGATATTACTGGTTGGAAAATTACAAATGGGAGTGGTAAACTTACAGAAAATCGACCATTTTAAATCAGAAGACAAGTCAAAATTTATTTATTGTGACAAAATTACAATGAATGTGAAGGAGCAACAGACTCAAGTCCAAAACTGCTCTCTTTACAAATTTGAATATTGTACAAAACATTGAGGTTAACACAGACTTAAATTTCAGTAGCCTATATGATAGGGGATTCTTATAAAAACCTTCAAAAAGAGAAGATTTCTTATTTTCTTTTGAAATCCCCCGGAGCCTCATTTTTTGGCCTCAAAATCCTTAGATCTCCGGGGATCGAATACCAACAGACAGAACGAAATTTTGACAATCAGCGAGAGATTAATGTCTAATAATGCCTGAATGACATATTTATATCATAAAGAGCGATAGTGACAGTGATAATAACAATCGTAATGGAACTACTGTACTGTAAAATACTAATCACAATAGGCTGCATAACAACATATTCAATTTCCCAACGCAACAATTGCTAGTACATTGCTACTTTGCTAGTACTGTATATATGCATGTGACATCCGTCGATTTAATAGATTTCGCAGATTATTAATTTTCAACCTTGGAAATGATATTAAAATAGATGTAGACAGAAGCCAAGTAGTCGCAAGCTGAGAAGATTGTTGCTTGATTGTTTCTGTAATAAGAATATCATGTCATGAAGTTGGAATGCGTTACTGTCACACTTATTGACTTTTTTAGCCGATATTTTTAGTAATCGTATAAATCGACACAAAACTACTTCTTTGGCACATTTAATAATGAACATGCTGTTGAACTTCCGTATAACGAAATCGATTACACAGGCAAAAAAATCGTTCTAGAGAGGTAGGCCTATTTGGTGATGAGAGCAGGCCCGCCCAGAGAAATTCCGGGCCCCTGGGCAAACTTGAGTACGGGCCCCCTTACCACTTCCAATATGGGCCTATGCAACCCTGTATTTTGTTTGACATTATGAATAAAGTATTGTTACCGGTACATTGTTATGGAATCAAAATCAAACCACATTAAATTTGTTTATAAAGATAGAAAATTTTATCATTTCCCAGATGAAATAATGATAACATTTTTAAATAAATAAGACTGGTCATCGTGATAAGCTCTTCTTATTGGATAACTATGTTCTGATTCTTAATTAAAGGCAGATTAATTTTGCCTTTCATTCCAAAGATGCATTGGAAGCAGTGGCGGATCCAGGCTTTGCGGGGCCCTGGGCAATTGACTTTGGAGGGGCCACACTTACCAGTGGTCTGGGGATCCTCCCCCATGATTTTTTGAAAAATTAGCCCTAAAAATGCGTTTTTCAACTAGTTAGCTGTGTTGTGATCAACATATAAAACCGACCTTATTTGTGTATTATAGTGTAGTTTCCAATGTACTAAATTAATAGCCTAAAAGATTTCATCAGTTGGCACTATAGGAAGTACGTATTGGCTGATATTTTTATACGAAATAATGCCTTTTCTGTGTATATCTTCATGTTTAATGTGCTGAAAATGGTTAGCTAAGCCCAAAAGCCAAAATTTGCATGGTTTGTCATAAAATATGCCAGGTCAAAACTGTAAAGTATAGCCAATACTCAAAAGTTGATACATTACGTTGGGTTTATTTTTTAAAAATACCACCTTCTAATTTATGCTAATATAAGCTATGCATAACAAACCTGGTTTATGGGGTTCACTCGTCTGCTTGCTTATGGGGCTGGTTTAAGGGGTCGCGCTTCTAGACGACCTGCGTTTTTCAGTTAGCCGGTTGCTCGGCTCGCCCAGGCCTGGATCCGCCCCTGATTGGAAGCTCAGAAAATGATGCAAATAGCAAAATTTAATGAGTTTCAACCAAATTTGATTGATCAAATGACTTTAAAGAAGAAAAAAGTATCTCAAAATTATTAAGAACAATATTCATCTAAAACGAAAAGAAAGAAGAAATCTGGAAATCTATGAATTATGGATCCCATTCAAAATTTGTTGAAACAGATTTTAAAAAACATGCTAATGTCAACATAAGTTTTTATTCAAAATCCGCACTTGAACATATTCTTGGCAATCCTAAAAATAACATTAAAATAATCGAAGAAAAATCTGGAATCTATAAAATAAAATGTGAATGATGCAAAAATTATATGTAGTCCAAAGCAAATATTAAATATCAGTTTAAAAGAACACTTTTTTAAAGTTTCAAATTTTAAGTACAACCAACCAGAAAATCAGGCAATAGCCAAACATGCTTTAGAATCTGGACACTCGTTTTCCAAAATTAATTTGTTGACAGAAGTAAACAATCATGAATATCTTGATGCCCATGATACAATAGAAATGAAGAAAAAAGAGATTATCCTATAAATGGGAATAATGGAAAATTCACCTTTAAAACAATTACTTTTTAAGATTTTTTGTTTGCCAAGTCTTCAATAATTGAAATAAGATCTTTATCTAAATCTTTATTTTTCATTAAATTTTTAAATGAATTAACCTTTTATCTTTAGAACTAACTAGGCCTAGCGAATCTGATCTGTGTATGTTTAGTGTTGTTGAAATAAACTGTTGTTCGTTTACAGAGCCCAAGCCCCTCCAGAACCAAGGCACCTTCAGAGCCTGGGCCCCTCCGGAGCCCGGGCCCCTGGGCAATTGCCCCCCTTGCCCCCCCCCCTCTGGGCGGGCCTGGATGAGAGGTATCGTGCCAAGAATGCAATGTCATGGGACACCATAAAAGTTCTTTACGTACGGTATTTGGAAGTTCTTTATAAAGGGGTTGGACTGTATTGCGAAAATAAATTGATTGCATTAGAAAACTGACAAGCAAAATATTGAAGAAACGTTTTAAAACTTGAATAAATAGGTAAGGACTATTATTCAGAATATAGACCAATTGTCATGTCAAAATACCACTTAAAATGATGTTTAATTATTTATAGATACGCAGGCTTAGTGGCGTGACGCATTATGACTTTTTGTGAAGTACAGAAATTAATTGGATCATTCTTTTACTTTTATATGCGCAGTCTAGGTCATTTCTGTGTTCTAGAAAAAGTCTCGTCATCAAGCCTATGCTTCCATTAGCACCGGCCCTTCCTTTTGGACTATACAGAGCAAGGAGTGGCGTGTTTTGCGGGTAAAAAAATCTAGACGGTCAGCCAAGAATAGCGATGACAAAATGTATTATACTGAAAGTTTTATATAACAGAACAACTATTAGCGCATATTTAAATACAGCTTGTATGTCAAAAGCCCTCATTAGGATTTAGGTGATGAATTTTTAAAAAAATTACCAACAGTTAACAATCTTCTGCCGTGAAATTCATTCAGATTATCAGATATTTGCCAGCTTACTGAACTCGAGCGGATTGCTAATGAAAATAAAAGTCTCACTTTTTGAGACTGTTTAAAATTAATGATGAGGTGCAAAAAATAGAACTGGTCAAAAATCTACACAATTGCTGAATAGGTTTGTGACGGATCGCACAGAGAACAGGTTGGCGGCCTCGAATGAAAGAAGCTCCTATTATGTCGAACCTGGAACAGCTCCTATAATCGTATTTCGCAATTCTTCAACAATATGATTAAATTTTGTTCTAAAAAATGTCATTTCACGTGTTGGATTAATTCAATTCACAGATTGGACATTCAACATTTTCAAAGGATAGGAAAAATATAAGTAAGTTATTCTGATGTTCATTTTAGTTGGAATTTCCTTTATTTCTCCTTCAAAAGAAAAAACATTTAAATAATAAAATAGAGTACAATTGTTAAAGAAAAACAATTCCCCACGTGGGCTTAAGCCTGTGGCGATTACATATATATATATATATAGTGGTATTATAGTGATATATAGTAATTACATATATAGTGATATTTCTAGAAAAAAGCTCAATGAAAAATAAATGATGAAAGAAAAATTACATAGTTGAGCCAGAAAAAAGAGAAAGAAAAGGTGACAAAATAGCTGTTTGATCTAGAAAGAATTCTTCATCCATCATACAAGCTGGGTTCGCAAGGAACACTTCAATAACAATACGTTTAGAGAACTGATAAGCAATTGATAAGCAAAAAGGAGTGCCAAAATAATGGGAATATCACATTAATTGCGATAGCCATAAGAGTACAAAAGGACAAAAGCAAAGAACTAAAGAGGTGCAAAAATAACAAAAATATTACAATAACTTTGATTAGTCCAGGCAAACTACACATTTTTTTCTGAGGATGAAGCCCACATAGGTCTGAGACCTGTGCGTGGGTAATCAGTTGGATGATGATGATTGATGAGTTGGACCTACAGTTTTAGGTGGGTTCCAAACCACCGGGAAGTGATTTTACAGCAGAGAACACACTGTTTATTGCTGGCCGATCTAATCGGTCACCGTTACAAACAGGACCTACGAGAACGCAGCTTATCTCTCTGATTGAACAGATACCTGCTACGGCTCGCGGCTATCACTTTTGTTGGACAAAAATTGGTACAAAGCTGGAGCTTTCTTTTATCCTCTCTAGACATAGGAAAGAGTCCCCTGAGTATTCAATAGGTTCTGGGCTGTAGCCTACATAACTTTTCGGGGGTAAAAAGCCAAATTTGGCATTTTTTTTAGTTTTCCGCCTAAAACTTGAAAACTATCTACCGCGTTCAAAACATTGATCCATTGGAAGAATATAAAATTCTACATCGATTGATGTATACCAATACCAAATCGGTTCAGTTATTCATTCACAATCAATCATCAAAAATCAGATATTTTTACCACCTTTGTGAAAAATGAGTCATCTCCAGGTTCGATGCATTTATCTTGTAAATGCTCACTCCAACACATAAAAGTTATAGAAAAGAAGGTTTAGATAATTGAATTGTCTTCCAGAAAAGTCCTCAATTTACAAATTTGGTGAATTTTTTTCCAAGGTACGCAAAAAACCTGAACCACTAGTAACCAAGTTTCATAAGTAAGTGATAACAGGAAAAGCATTTAGTAGTTCTCTTCTCAACAGATTCCCATGTATTTTTGGCGCTCAGTCAGATTCTGAACTTTTGAACTCCAAAATGTGATCAGGGGGAAGGGGGCTACATCTTCACCAACGTCGGACCCCCTCCCCACCTTTGAACGGTCAATCGTACCCCGGTGATTGATAGATCATTCTTCTCAGCTCACTGAGGCGGTCCAATTCATATATAACATGTCAATTTCTGACCATAATTGACAATTTCACTTTAAAGGAAAGGCCTATACTTGGAAAATGACGATTTTACAACATTGAAATAGCTTGAACTCACGAACTAATGGGAATAAAATTATTGAGAGGTTGATCTCAAATTATAGTTTATAGTTTCTTCTTTGACACTAGCACAATTAAATCACATTGTGCTCTATCTTGAACCTTGTTTTGAAAAATAGATTTTGGATTTGAGCATTTAAAAGATAAATGCGTTGAAACCTGGAGATAACAATTGTGAATATAAATTAGTTATTTATGTATTAAGAGCGTGAAGTGCAACTTTAACACTCAAGCTAAACAGCCCCAAACATCTTCCTGTATATCTGCCACTAACACTTGATGTTTGAAGTTACTGCCACCAATAAGGAGGGTAGAAGCTGTCTCCCCAAAAACTGTAGCCAAATCCACTGTAGCTGTATGGAGTGTCCACCTTGTTGGCTTAATTTCCTTCTTATCACAGACTGTGCTCTTATTCAGGATGGTCATGGTAGCTCCTGTGTCAAGAAGTATTAGTCTAGCTTGTCCATCCACAATACCATCTATATACAGACTACTTTTACTGCCAGAAAGAGATGCCACCTCTGCTTTTCTTACTGGGGCCTTCTGCTTATGGATTGACAGCTGCCCCTCCCTATCAACCCTCTTTAGTTTACCTGCTCCTTCTTCTAACTCAATTCTTACATGTCCAATTTTTCCACTAGCCCAGCATCGAACCTCCTTTTTCCTGGATCTCAACTTTTTCAGGACCTGTTCAGCTATCTTCTGAATTGTGCCTGCATCCATGACTTCAGCTTCCATAGCCTACACCTCAGAATGGCCTGGTACTGACTGCCAAACTGCTTCAAACTCTAATGCCTGGGCATCATTCAATGACTTGGGTCTGGCTAGTTGGCTAGATGGACTGCTGGGTCTCTGGTATTCTCAACCTATTCAAAAATTTCTCTAATGCAAGACTTTTGTATGTGTTGTCATCAGCAGATGGATATGCAGACCTAACAAGTCGAGCGATGTCAACCTCAAACTCTTGCAGGGATTCATTAGGTCTCTGCACCCTATTATTGGGCTAAGATTGATACAACTGTTCCAGGTGTTTGTTGCCAAATCTCATCTCCAGGCGTCTCCACAGCTCACTGGAACTCCACTTCTCAGCTGATGGTATTGAGTAAACAATTGCCAATGCTTCACCTTGGAGATTCATCCTCAGGACTTAGGTCTTTGTTGTTGGTGACCACCCCTGGAACTCAGCTGCTGACTCAAACAGTGTTTGGTAGTCTTCTAGAGGTGTTTTTCCATCATAGGTAGGCAGTCCAGTGTGCTGAGGTATAACTACTGGCTGTTTCTGAAGATCTTCCTCCTTGGCTGCCATCATTGACTTTTCTGAGATGACTATTTCAGGAAAACTTGAAGATTTACTTACTTCTTCATTGCTGCTTGAAGTTCCAGCACCACACTCCAGCTGCTTAGGTCGATTTTCTATTCCTTTAAATTCCTCCTTCATAGTTTCCAAGTCTTCCTAAAGTCGACCTTCCATTGTTTCAAAGTCTTCCTTCATGTTAGTGACTTCGTCATGCAATGAAGTAATATTTTCTTGTAATTTGCTCTCTATGGACGCCATGTTCCCTTAAATAACCTCTAGTTTGCCCTCCATGGATGCCCGGTTCTGCCCTTCACGCTTCATGCTTCCCTAGTTCACCCTTCATGTATACAAAATTCTAAGTATGTAAATTACATAATACAATAATAGCTAAGAGTATGTGTCCACTTCTATAAAATGTAAAAGAAGTCTCACTAATATAGTCGCAATGTAATGCGATTATCACTTTAACAACAAACGTTTGTACTATGAACAGAACTGCCACTTGTTATGTCAACAAAATTCAAGCCATGAATGAAACTGATATTTATCTAAGCGTTTGCTTTAAATAGGTTTAAAAATAATCCAGAAAGATGGAGATTGTTGCATTTGTTTCTATCAAATTCTAAAATAGACATATAAAATATTCTCCATTCTTCCAGGCTACTTTAATTACCAAGATAAGAACACTCTATAAAGTTCTAGATGGACCACAAGGCGAGGGGAGAAGAGGAGAAGAGTAATTAAATGCTTCCGGAAATCAATATTGACACAAGCAGATAACGCTGAAAATCACTGTTCCTTCTTTTTTTCCATGTCCATAACAATACATAAGAACCCATTGAGAAAAAACTTCTATATGTTTTTCATGACCAAAGTACTTTGGTACTGGACTAATACAATGACTTGAACATGCAATGTGTACCTTGGCAAGAGACAGGACATTATGGAGCAAAATCAAAATGAAACTATGATATGAGCTTGAATGGATAATCATATAATATTTTTTCTCTTTCCAAGATTGTGAATACTGTGAATATTTTTATTTAGATAATTCCATGTCAACCTCAAAAATGTAAAAATTATACCTTTTAGGAAGCGTTTGTTCTTAATGGACGTAAATGAAGTTTTATTCTTATTTTTTTATAGAGCGGTGTTAATACTTTAAAATTGAATTTGTAGGTGTAAAAAGTAATTTATGTTGGTAATTTAATGTTGATGGTATTAAAAAAACTTGTTTTCGTTGCTACATAAAATAGAATTTGGATCACATTTGACACAAGCTCGTCAGTAAATGTATTACAAACACTGATCGCTCTTTGCAGATTATACAGATTTCTTTGTTGTAAACTCGCTAAGAATTGTTATTTATACAAAAATAAATAAGCAGCAATGACCTAGGTTCATATTTTACTTTCAAGACAGGTCAAGAAGTATTATCTAATAATTTGATTGAACTCATTTTCATCAATATTTAAACCAATTATTTACTTTATTAAAAAAACTGATAAATGCCAATGACTTTTTCAGGAACTTCCAAGACGAATTTATCTCCAAAACAAATATTCTTACATATATCTAGTAATAGTGGAAAACGTACATTGAACTCCTGGGAAGAAAGCACAATGCTAATATATATTTTTACAGACGACCCAAAAACCACAAATAATTCCATTATGACAAAGTAAATTTTTAATCATAATGGGAGTAATTCCCCTAACGAATCAACTCTGAAATATTTAATCTATTCAGCAATATAGCTAATTACTCAATTGAAAAAACGTTCTCTATCAGAAAGGTTACATAACATTTGGAATGAGGAGTGAACGAGTTTACTACCGAGACATGAAATAGTCCAGTCCAATTGGCAAAAAGTAAACAAAAAATTCAAAAATAGCTGAAAATCAAGTGATATGACAGTCGTTTGATCGGATACGGTGAATATTGTCTAAATATTGTCTAATTGTTGCAGGAACCCGAATTCGGTCATATCACCAGATTTTTAGCCGTGTTGGAATTTTTTCCTTTCTCACCCGAAATTTACGTTATTTGAGTGGACTAATATTTGATGCAAAGAAGCAAGATGTTTAAAGCAAGTAGAAGATGAATGTTGTGACCAATATAGTTAATCGATTCACATTCTTAGCCAAAGCTACCAGAATACACTAAAGAAAACGATGAACTCAAAAATATAAAGCAAATTTTAAAACAAAAAAGAAACCGACTTCAATGAAATGATAATTAAAAATTAAATACGTACTAAAAAGTTCAAAATAAATTATTCACTTCAAACTGAGAGAATTTAAAATTTAATACAAATAAAGTTTTATAGTCGGCACCAAATTTTTCATAAACTCTTAAAATATTACATACTATTTTTTATAACCTCATAAATTATTTGGCGTCGATTTCAAAAAGTTATTTTTATTAAACTTGAAATTTTCTCAGTTTAAAGAGAGTACTGAATTTTAAACTTTTTGGTACGTGAGTATTTAATTTTTGAATGGACGAAGGAAGAAGTCAGACAAAATCAACTGGATGACCGGAGATACGAGTATTGGACCACTACTCCAGGAAAAGGAGACAGGCATGGCCGTACCCAGCTTTGGCGGGCCCCGGTTAAGATATTAAGATGGCATTTATCCCCTAATGTCCCGGTACTGCTCCCCCTCCCCTCCACCACACCACTGCGAACCCCCTTCCATCGTGACGATATCCCAAAGACAGATTTTATTATTTTGTTAAGGGTTGTAAGATCCGCTACGTTTTGTTTAAATAAATAGGAAAACTAGTCTTAATCGAACCATTTAAGCTTGTTTTCAAATAATTTCTTGAATTCTACAAATGTATAGATGGTTTACTAATTTTTCAATTCAAATTATAGAACATAATATATTTTATTTCTTCAGAAGGAGATACAATTTTCATTTAAACAGAAACTTTATAGTTGTTAATTGTATTGTACATACATGAATTCTTGTACAAACATATTGTAATTGCTTACTCTAAGATATGACTACTATCGTACTGTTACAAAAGCAAACAGGCAGTTAGTCATGCACTTGTTCTATTTAAATCATTCCATTGTTTTCCCAGACAGACAGAGCTGCAATTTTATTTCTTTCATTCTCACTCATTAAATGTATTTCTCACTCCTATTCTTCAAGTCTGCAACTCTCTCACTCAATTGATTTCTCGAGACTTCTTCAGAATTCTGGAAGGATCGAGATCATGTTTCTGGAAGATTCTCGATGCATCTAGCGACCTCCAATTCTTGGAATTATACAACTACAACAGCTATATAAAGGAGTCCACGTGAACCAGTGAGTGAGTTTTTCTACAAACCCGCGTGACAGATTGTATTACAGATCTCATGCCAGTGTTGTAAACAGTGCCTTATTCAGTCTTTAGACAGTGTCAAGTGCAGAGACAAGTGTTTACTGTTTATGCAGCTTACTAATAGTTTAAAGACGTTGTGTTAAGTGATATTATTTGGGACTGTCAAATAACGAATTGGACTGTGTTTTTGTAAGTGATTAGTTGCTCTTTTTTATAATTTCTTTCTGCATTATTGTACAGTTTATTAGACTCTTGTTTCTTTAATTATTGATCAGCCTGTAATTAATTATTCATTTGTATAGTTTATTGGACTCTTGTTTCTTTTATTATTGATCAGCCTGTAATTAATTATTCATCATTTGTACAGTTTATTGGACTCTTGTTTATTTTATTATTGATTAGCCTGTAATTACTTATTTATCAATTCTTGTAAGTAATTACTGAAAATAAGTATTAGCTTGTCATTTGATGATCTGTTTTTATTTCATTAATTGAACTTACAATTAATTTGTGTAAATAGACTAATTTGTGTAAATAAAGTGCAAGTGTGAACTTTAGTGTTGCCAGCCTTATTTTAGCTATTAGAACCCGTAACAGTACTATCTACTGTTACTGTAGTACAAAATTTTCTAAATAATATTTACTAGAAATCCTTTCAAAAAATTTAGTGCCTCTAAAAGCATAGCCTGTGTGAAGTTACCTCCCCTTCAACATTTATATTACTCATATAGATGAGAACAAGAAAGTTACAATCTAAATTTCTAGAAATAAAAACAAAACAATTGATAGTAAATAAAAGTAGTAAAATTAATTAAGCTATTCTGATTGTAATTACTATTTGTGACTTATTCAACTTGAATCAAGAACAATGCAACATTTAATACATTTTTACATCCGTACAGCATACAATCATAAAGAGTCGTCATGATTGAACATCCAAAATTTTAGTTTCTTAAAAAAATAACAAGCTTCTACAAACCGGTATGTTTTGGGATATTTGGCGGGGCCCGGCCCAGGCTAAATTGTCTGGGAAAACTGGTCTGAGTACGGCCCTGGAGACAGGAACACGACCAGGCAAGGATGTTGTCATAAGTAACTTGGAAGCCCCACCTACAAGAGCTACTGGTTACAATGAAACTCATTGCTGGTCGAAGATGGAGCAGCCCTAAGGAGGGGGCAATTTGACAAGAAGTACAATGGTCATTTGGGAAGTTTTGAATGCTCAAAATTCTGGAGCAAAGAGAAATTAGCGATGCATACTTTGAGAAGGATTGGTCAGACATCTCACTCTCTCTCTCTTTCTAACCCGGTGTCTTAATAGCCCTAAGCAAAGGCTATTGTTCAACAACTTGTCAACACAAGAGTTAGAGCTACCAAAATCGTCTAGAGTATTCTCACAGACAATGATCTTTGTTATAGCCTGTCACTCATCGTTTTTGACAGAAAAGTGCGAACTTATGAGAAATTCTATAGGGACTATAAGAATAGTGACTGGAGTGGACATAGAGCAATTTTGAGCAGTTTTTGAAACATCAAACTTCTGTGTGTGAACTCTGTGAGTGTATGTTGTCTGTCTCAGATAGAGACAGTGGTGTTTTGTTCAAGTGTGGTGTTTATTTTCATGAGTTAAGGGAACTGTAAGCTTATAAGTGAATTGAAATTCAAAGTGACCCAAACATTGCTGAGTGAAGTTCTGTTTCTGTGGTGTAACAGGTGAACTCTTACTAGGGTGAAAGGTAAATCAATTGTAGTTCATTTTATAATGCTATTTTGATAAGGGAACTGTTAACTGTTAAGATTTGATTAGTAGCAGTGTGGAGTGATCTGTAATTGTTATCAGGTTTGTAATTTCAAGTAGATTGTTAGAGAAGTATTCATTGTAAATTATTTGAGTGTGTTTATTAATTGATTATAATTATAGAAAATTTATTTTGCAAAGTTCTTAATTTATTTGTAAACTTGGGCCATAGTAATTATCAGATTCAGTTCAGTTGTGATTTATTGGTGTTATTCGATAAATTTCAGTCTCATTTTGTAATAGTCGTTTTTATTACAAATGAATCCCATAGCTCCCAGTGAAAACTGTTAACAGTACAATGATCGGCCTGGTAAACGACACCAGTTATCCGACTGCCGGTTATGTTTTGCGAAACTAGCCTATTTAGACAAAATTAAGTGAAGACATCGATGAATCCCTTAATGAATTCCTTTTCCCTTGATATTAGGCCAATCTTTGCAAAACTTGGATGGGACCATCGCTGAATGATGCTCTTTCATTAAAAAATTTTATTGGAATCGATTCAATAGTGCTCAAGTAACTGATGTACAAACATAAAAAACAAATTGAGAACCTCCTCCTGTTTGGAAGTCGGGTGAAAACAATTAAAATAGTTGTGAGAAGAATTTCACTTGTTAAAATACACACTCTTCCCAAAATTAAAGATGAAAATGAAATATTCAAGTAACTGTAAGAAATAAGATCTGAAAAATAATAAAGGAATATTTACTACCTACCCCAACCGAAAATCGGATGTGCACAAAATGTTTGTATATTCAAAAAAAGTTTGTTCAAACCAGTGGCGTAGCTGGGGGATAGATCACCATAGATCCAGATTCAATTTTGGAATTCTAACATATATCGTGAGACAATTTTTGAGGAGAATCAAGATGAAATTTATTTAGTATACATTTTTTAATCGTAATGTTTCTAAGTTCATATTGGTAAACAAGAGAATCTCCTTTCACAAAATGCTGTCTCAAAATCTTTCAAGTAATGACTAATAGACTATATTTTTATTTATACATTCTTGAAACCCATGTATATGTTTATAAGGCTTGAGGTGTATCTATTATAGACAATATAGTCTGTCAGATTATTCTTAGTAGTGCGCAGAAACAAGTTTTTCCAATTTTAATGAGAGAAAAGTAATGTCGAAAATGCTTTTGTAAACATTTCAATTCGTGTGACAGCAAAATGAGTCCCTATATACATAATTTCAGGTACGGTAAGCCCCTGGAGAGGCGAGATCAAAAATATAAGAGTGAAATAGTTTCAAGTAAGCCTACTTTAAAGTTTGTCTTCTTGAACAATAAGTTTCCAGCAGGTGAATCAGATCTCACATTGACAATGATGCATAAAACCAGATGAAAATCACTTTGACACACAACTTGTGCTAGAAAGTAATAAAATGAATGAATTTATGTAAAATGTGCATGCATTTTTATCGCATGAAATGTGGCTTTATATTTTAGATTAATTATTTTAAAACAATTCTCGGTAGAGTTCCCCAGAACCCCCCCCCCCTCCCAATTTAAAACAGGCAGCCATGAATATTGTCTTAAATTAATTATTGTAATAGATATTATTTCTCCTCCTTCTCCCCCTTTGGTTAGTGAACCTCACAACACATTATTGGTCATAACCCCCCCCCCCCCCCCCCCCCCAACTTGCGACACTAGTTCAAACTAGAAAATAACACATACAAAACTGTGATTTTGTTAACAAGCATCAACCCGATTTCAACAGCAATAGTTAAAATCCCTCAAATACTCTATATCAAAGATAATTTTTACACTGCTGATCTAAAACTTATCTTTCAATGTTAAATCGTTAATATGTGCCGCAGGTATGATTCAACTGGGAGTTTTCAGAAAAATCTTTTTACGAACTGCTTTGAACTGTCAAACTAATCATCATTTCTGATGGCAATTTCTCATTATTGCAATGCTTCCTTAAACACGGCTGGAGACCTACTTTTTTTTTGTAGATTACTGAATCAGGTTTGAAAATTGAGGTTATGTTTGTTGGTGAGGTGGGGTGGTGGATGGATGAGAAGGCGGGAATTTGGAATTATGTAATCGAAAAGGATGGATAAGGGGAATTGGAGTTGATCATTCAGAATTGAGTCATGTGGTTGTAGGCAAATTTTGGCAATTTGGGGCAGAGGAAAATTCAAGAGCAACAATTGTGGAATGATTATTTATTCTCTGTTATTTTCTGCATCCGAATATGTGATTTTCATTTTTTGAAAAAAATTATGTTTCTCATATTCCAAAAATTTTCAAATTTTTAACAAACGTTCTTTTAAAAAATCAATAGAAAATCTCATTATTATTGGAAAAACGTATATGACTTCATTTCCTACTGGAAGCAGCCTAGTAATATGGATTCTCTACTAATAGAGCACGATTAAACAATATTTATCAATTATAACACTTTATATTCATATAAAACCTAGGCGGTGACCTTCCTTACAGAAGACAGCATGACGTAAAACGAGACATAATTTAATTAATCGTTGTCCTACACTGGAATTTTCACTTGAGTTGAAAACTAGAGACCTTTACTAAGTCTACATTACAATTACATTTCATTTCTAATTAGGTCTACACCATTTCAGAAAAAAAATAGCCTACCTCAATAGGCTATCTTACAGATTTGAGGGATAGTAACGTTTTCTGTGAGATATTTATACTTAATAATTCAGCTTGCTTATTTCGATTGTATTTTACTCTAGGGTCATTGCACGTCAAATCAACAAACTTTTTCGTTCACCATCTCAGATTTTGATGAAATTTGGTAATTGACAAATTGACATACTACTTATACCGTGTTGTTATAATAATTCTACTCAACTTCTATTATTATACTGCTACTACTACTTTAAAACATAGGTACGATTTACAAATAACAGAAGATTGCAGCTATTGCTACAAATTCATTCATTCAGTAACTTGCAGAACCTATATATTTTGTAAATTAGGCTCTATGTGATGTATGTAAATAATTAGGCTCAAAAACTACTGGAGATAATTAAATATCTAATCGGTTCCAAATTGTAGAGAACTTAATTTCTCTGCAAAAGGTTTTGAATATTACAAATTCAGGTCCTGCCATCAGTGAGATACAGGCGTTTTAATTAATCAAAAATATATCACTTGTCCAGAAAACTTGCAAAAATCGAAAAATTCCAACTTGACACCTATTTAAGGTACAGTGTACCTATTTAACAGGTATAAATTCTTTTTTCTTGAAAAAAGGCAAGAGTAATATTTTCTGTTCAGCTCTTATAGTTTGGTCTCAAATTCGAAATAAACCAAAATGGTAGAACATTTTCAAGTTTTTTTTTCAAGATCGCGGCCGAAGTACAGCTAAGATTCTTGGGGACTCTATAAGCTTCGGTTTCCTAGAACGCGGATTTGGACTAAATGGTCAGCAGACAGATCCTTTCTGATTCCAGACGTTGGCAACCATCCTGGAAATCCTAATCCTGTCTACCGCTGCAGAATAATTCTGCTGTTGTCATGCGATACCAAACTCTCAAACTTTTCAGTTTTGATATAGGCCCCTTCTTCTCCTGACTCCTCTCCTTCGCAATACTTTTCCTTGGAGTATGACCTGAAGCAATCTATATCATTCTGTCCTCATGCCACATTATATGTCCCAGATATTCTAATTACTTAGCCTTTATCATGAGCAGCTCTTTGCTTTTCTGCATTCTGCTTAGAATCTCCTGATTTATGACTCTATCCACCCATGATACTCGTAGCATTCAGCGGTATAGCCACATCTCAAATGCTTCCAGTCTTGCACTGTAACTTCATTCAGTGTCTAAGACTCCGCCCCTTACAGATTATATATGGAAGAAGATATATGAGTATAATAGCAGGTTATTTATAGTCAACCTGATATGTAATCTTATTATAACTACCGCATATTGATATAAACTATATTTCGAAAGCAAGTTAAGTATAGTGTATATATTGTAGTGTGTGCCGGCCTGTCTGCTGCCCATTTAGACCAAATTCGTGTTCGTGGAAATCGAGGCTTTAGCATGTTTTTTGGTAATATATCCTGATTTTCAGCCGGTTTGGATTTTTTCTTTACTTTTTGCTAATTTGTTTGTACTAAAAGGGAACTTCCTGCTTTACATTTGCAGCATTGTAATTCAAATAACATAATAAACATACAGTAATTATAGATACCATCATTCATTTTAAAATCATATTTATGACCAAGTAACCTGTCCTTAAACTTTGAGAATCTATTCTCTGTTAAACTTATTCTTTCTCATCCAAAATAGAACTCCCTACATTCCGAGATCAGAGGTCAACGAAGTTCCAGAAAAAACCGTTACAAAGAAGAGCATATGATTTTGTATTTGAGAATAACTTGTACATAATGAGTATATTTACATACCATTACAAGCACTATTTTCAATCTAGTTGAGTAGGTAACCGTAAACCGTCCGGTCCTAAATAGCTTGGCAAACATTAGTAATCTCTTACAATTTCACGATGATTTATCCTTTTATTTGGAGATGTACCGTAATAAATCCCAATTCATTTCTATGAACAACAGAATAAATCCCATTTCATTTCCATAAAGAACAGAATTGTAAACCTCGAAGTAGTGCGAATTCGTGACATACCATAGCTTTCATCAATATTAGTTATTTTGTGCACAACCTCGTTGATTGGCAAACCTCAAAGATTTTCTAACAATAATTTATTCCCAATCTTCACAAAACTGACTGCATCTCCTGAATTTACTTCAGTACGTTTATTAACAAGAATTCTCATCGTTGTATCAATAGAATACGGATTTAAGTTGGAGAAAACAAATTCACAGTTTTGTGAAACATGGTAGAACTGGTTCCACCAGAAGCTTTTCTTCCAACTTTTAAATTGACTGCTATCAGCGATAATATTCAATATTGAATTCAAGATCTTAATTTGATTAATTTTATTTTTAAACCTCCGGTTTCCTAAAACGCGGATTTCGACTAAATGGACAGCGGACAGAGCCGTGGTGCAACTGAACGATCAATTGCGGCGAGGGGGTCCGACGTTAGGTCCAATAATTTGTTCATGTTTGCAAATCGGCATAATTGTGAAGGTAGGATTTTTTAGTACTGTACCACAAAAATACGCTGATTATTCCTTATGTGTAATGTAACAGCATGATTTATTTATTTGGCATGAATTTTCACAAAAGGAGGAGATAGCAATTGAAAAAAAAAAATGTTCAGGTCAGAAAATTCATGACAAGTAAAATTGTGCTGAAAAAATGAGTGGCTTAGGGCAGTCGGCTTTGAGTAAAGGAGCTGGTTACATCTGAGGCAGATGATCCACCCCACTCTTTTAACTGATTGACCGTTTTGGAGTGATTTTTGTATTAAAATATAACAAACTCTTTCTTAGCTCATTAGTCTTGGTTATCTTATTATTTCTTTTATTATCAAATAAATTTAAATAGTTATTTTTGAACTCAATCTATATTTATTTTAATAACAGCACCCAAACTCATAAGATTAGAGTAGTGCCCGAAAAACCTTTCACATGCCCTTGAGAAATTGATCTATTTTTCATTAATTTTCTTAGTAATGGCGAAGGAGATATTGTGGAAGGTATCCATAATGAATAATAAGACGGAATTGTCACAACCACATTTATTAAAACTTCGAGAAACTAGTTTCGGTTGTTACACCATTATCAATCTCAATCAAACTGAAAACTAAAGTACAGAGAAGCCTTTTATATACTGTACATGGAATGATACTATTGGCTAAGAGGGAAAGAGGCTGACCTTAACCGGACGTTGTGATTGGCTGTCAAGTCACGCCCCCTGGTGGGAGGAGTAACAAGCAAAAATACTAGTCAAATCAAAAACTAAACACTGTGAACATCAAGAAAGCAACAAAGAAGAAAAAAATTCGTAATAAGGCTAGAATTTAATCAAATTAAAATTAAAAAATTAGAAGCTCACTGAAATGCAATCAAGGTCAACTGAGAAATACATGTAAGAACTGCTTTTCAAATGCAGGCTGGAATTATAATGAAACCAAGTTAGTTGTATTGAATTGGTTAAAATAAATTTGGTCATTTAAATTAGTTATGGAATCGTTTTTTACCAACTTAGTTATCTCCAAAGCTTCAAAAATGTTCAATTGTCTGCCTTTGCCAATCAAATGCAGAAATTCAACATTTTCTTCAGCCTTGAACTTGTGTCCATTATTAATGAGATGTTCTGCAAAATTTGAATCTCCTTTTTGGGTTTTCCAATCCCTGATATGCTTATTTACTCTACATTTGAAACTTCTACCAGTCTGACCCACATAACAAGCATTACAATCACCGCAATTCAATTTATAAACCCCACTTTTATCCCAGATATCAATTTTGTCTTTACTAAACCTGAATAAGCTCTTTAAAATTGGTTTGGTTTGAAAAGCTACATCAAAACCGTTCTTCTTCAGTTGTTTTCCTAATTTATCAGAAACTGGGCCAAGGTAAGGCACCGTTATCCATGACCTTTCCCCAGTTTCAGTTACAGCACTGATTGCTAGTCTCCTACTTATTTTATTTAAAATTTTATTGACAATGATTTCTTCATATCCATTTGTGATAGCTATCTGTTTAATCGTACTAATCTCTTTTTTGAAGTGATGATTGCTCATTGGAATAGTTAAAGCTCTATAAATCATACTATTGAAAGCTGCAAGTTTGTGCGATAAAATTTAATTTTTTTTCTTTTTCATTTGTTTGGGTCTGCAGCAGAGCTCCTCCATGCCTACAGGGATGTTTTCCCTTGCATGAGAGTATTTATTGTCAACAGCATGCATCTAATATGTTATTAGTGATTCTATATTGTTTTGGCACTTGATTAGCATTGGTGATATGTTAATATGTTAATTAGTATTAGTACTCTTGAATTAAGTGTCATTGATCATTTTTTGTAAGCATTGTTTTTGGCAATAAAAGAATTTATTATTATTATTATTAATTAAAAGGTGTTTAGTTCTTACATAATTATAACTGCCCACAAAATAATTATGCAAGTTTTTCAGGGAGGGGTGGGGGTGGCAAGGGTGAGGGGGGATATTTATATGATTTTGGGGGGCCCGGAAAATCGGTTGCGGGGGGGGCCAACTGGAAAACGTTACGCCACTGTTTGAGTCACAATCTTAACTTCTCAATAAGGGCCTCCGAGGACCTCAGCCAGGTAAAAATCATAGCCTAATTTCCTCCCAGACGTGAACAGGTATATAAAAATCATATCCCGATTCCCTCCTGTTGGTGAAATGATTTAACATATATTTGAAGCGAAAATCTAGAATTTATTGTAAGTACTTCATTATTGACACACATGTAAGATTTGAACGCATTGGAAATACTGACGCAGCTAATAAACAGCAAAGACTGTATTGGGTGTGAGTCAGTTCGCCTCCTCAAAAGTATTAAAATATCCTTTTTAATACTTTTTGGAAGAAAAACTTCATTAATAATAAATTTCTTCCTCTTTCACTAGACACAACTTGACACGGGTGAGACATGTTAACAGTTTGAGAGGTAATAGTGGAGTGGGCAGGTTGTAATAGTATTTTGTAATAATATTGTTCAGTGACAATAGAGCAGTGGCTGGGAGGGAATCCAACTTTCTACCTGGGGAAAACCAAGGGATAACCTTTCGCCTGGTAGGGAATCATCGTGCTACACCCCTAATAAGGGTCCTATATAAACTGTCGTTAAATCACGCCAGAGGTCGTCCACTTGTTCAGGTACCAGACCTGAGCCAGATCACAAGATATTATCATTAATAATAAGGGTGAAATTAAATAATAACCGGTTCCAGAATTGTACACTTCAAAGTTCACAAAAAACGAGGATGTGAACGATGTGACAGCCGAAGCAGAAATTATCTTTGTCAGAAAAATGTTACGTCGTTTTGATGTCTGAGCCCTTGAGCGTGAGGAGACATTTTCAACAAGATAATAATTTTAAATTAAATTTGACATTCCCACGCCTCGTGGCAAATCACGGATAAACTGCTAATAGTAAAATAATTATTGAAAGCATGGCCTTCTTTAGTTGGCAACATTGAAAGCCATTTTCGTAGAGTAACTTAGCTATAAAACCACTAAAGAATCGATTTGAGATACCGATATTAAGAAAGTCTTGACTATTAAGTGAAGATCTTCAAGTGAGGTTCTTAACTACAAACTTAAGTTGAAACGCTGATAATACTGGGCAAGTTTAGCAGCTGACAAGTCAGGCTGCAAGCCGACCCAGCTGTTGCTGACATATTTATGTAGTGTAAATAAGTGTTCTTAAATGTTAGTTATTAGTATTAAATTATTTATCAGCAGTCAGGCCTTCTTTGTTGGGGGAGCTGAATTGGCTTTTAGAAATACAGCTACTCGCTGGCTTGTCACTTGGTCAACTTGTAAGTGTTAGACCCTTATTATACAAAGCCACTTCGGTCGCGGGCCACAATTTAAGCTAAATAATTATCAGCTGAGCTCCTGACCGAGCTTAACAATGTCAAAGTAAATGATGGCATTAACATAATATTTAGAACCATCAGATGATTTTTAAATAAAATTTACCCGGCTTATGTAATTTATCCTTAATTGTGGCTCACGACTGAAGTGGCTCTATATAATAAGGGCCTTAGACTTATCGCCGCTAACTAAGACTTAACCAAGATTTTCTTTGCTAAGAAGCGTTCATAAATATCATCTGACAGAGACTCATTCTCAGATCTCAGAGCAACAGTTTGACGAAGGCCCCTATTTATGAACCTATCTTGAGTCCTCCATCATTCAAAGTAGACTTGAAAAGGCTTATGAGCAAATTCTTTTCAAGTCATTCTCATGTTGAGGAAGCCTCTTAAGGTAGGTTAATTAAATACGGGCCTAAAACTACTTTAGGATCAGCCGAGAGCAGTATGGGGGTTGTGAGGCAAGGTAGTCATGTTGTGCATTCGCTTACCACCATGATATGATTGTAAAATAGCCACCTCACTTGGCAAAAAAAAAAAATTCTGGCAAAATGAGGTACAATGAATGCTATCACTTCCCGGTGGTTCGGAACCCACCTAAAACTGTAGGTCCAACTCATCAATCACCATCATTCAATTCATTACGCACGCACAGGTCTCAGACCTATGTGAGCTTCATCCTCCGAAAAAAAGACAACTACTCCTTCCTCATTGGCGCCGTGCGCTGGACCAATAGGAATGGCGCTATAGTTACTATAGTAACTCCAACACAAGAAAGTTTTAGCATAGCGTTCTTCTATTTGTCACGTATTCTTTATCATTGTTGATCACTCTATACTTCCAACTGCTCTACAGATCTAACGTGCAGAACTGACATGATCAAGAAAAAAATAGCGTGTGTTTTTCTCTTCTGAAACAAATTATATGGAATAGAGCCTCGCTGGCAGTAACAAAAAGAAAGCTATCAGTTTCAAAATAATTTTATCAAGTTTTCTTAACACCTACACCACAATCACTTGTCACATCATTATTTATGTTGCCATCATCTGTAGTTGAAGGCTCGGACTTAGTTTCACAGCAGTCAGCAATACAGTCACTCTTATCTTTGGAGTTGTTCTGTTCAGTGGCCTCTCCACACAATTTTTCCTGGGGTTTCTCCTCATTAGTCGAAGATAACTTTTCTTTTTCAGTGGCCTCAGTTATTGACGTTTTCTGAGCGTTGTCATACGCATCAATATCATCATTCTTGCTTAACTGCATAAGATTGTACTTACAGTACTTGAAAAAGTCCGGGACCACTGCTAAGCAACATATTGACTTGATAACTTCAACCACAACTGTCAGGCGAGCTTGTCGTAGATCAACTTTGTGCAGAATATTTTTGTCTTCAACAATGAGAGCTAGGGATTTTATCACTTCGTCCCGCAACAAATTGTCATTGTTACGTTTGCTGGAAAAGAGGAGAAGAAAATTGTGTTACACTTATTTGATTACTTTTCGAATGGGATTTTTTGTTTGTAAAAACACTAGGTTTCATTTCAATACATCATACAGAGTACACTGGGAACTCTACCCAACAGTATTTGTTGAAAAAAAAAAAAAAACAGAAAAGTAATTAGACATGTAAAGCAAATAGGATCACTGTAGCAAGAGCTAAAAAAGAATAATTAAGAGTCACCCCTGTGGGTTGAGGGGAATATGGAAAGAATACACCCACAGTATCCCTGCTTGTCGTAAGAGGCGACTAAAAGGGACCCCCCTTTCCAGAGCCCTTCTTCCTTCTCCCTTCTTCCTCTTCTACATGCTTTGGAACTTTAACATTTCTAGAATGGCACTATTTCCATTGACTTAGCTTTGTGCCATTCTTTCTTTATTCTTTCTATCGGCCTCCCTTGGCCAAATTCTTATTCTTTTCCTTTTCCTTTTCTGGTCCTCCAAATTGGGGGTTTGGCGTGGAACTTAAGACTCTACACTGTAAAAAATAAATTTTAAAGAAGCCAAACGGCGATCCTTAGAATGGCAGGTCCTGATGCTAAAAATAGTCCTGGAGGTAAAACAGTCCCCTATTCGGATCTCCAGGAGGGGACAGTATTGGGAGATGGCATTGTGAAGAGGTGCCCAAAGAAGACAAAGAGAGCAGCAAAAAAAGATCTGAAGCTGGCAACATGGAATGTTCAGACTATGCTTACACCAGGTAAAATGATGGAAATCGCAGAGGAAATGACAAAATTTGACTTGGATAACGTGGCTCTGCAAGAGATTAGATGGCAGACAAACAGAACTTTACAATGTGCTATAGTGGTCCTGAAACTAGAACAGGGTTATTTGGAACAGGCTTCATAATAAACAAAAAATTAAAAAAGCACATCTTAGCATTCAAGCCTGTATCTGATAGAATATGCAAATTGAGAATTAAAGGTCGCCTCAGAAACATCACAATAGTATCTGCCAATGCGCCCACTGAAGAGAAAAGCAATGATGATAAGGAGTTCTAAGACATCCTGAAGAAAACTGTAGAAGAGTCACCAAAATATGATATGAAACTGATATTAGGAGACTTTAATGCTAAGGTTGGCCAAGAAAATTTTATGGTGGATGTGGCCGGAAAATTTTCATTGCATGAAGAAACTAGTGATAATGGCAGATTTTTGGGACAGTTTGCAACTTCCTGTAATATGATCATTGAAATGTGTACCAGGGAGTGATCAGGTAAATCAAATAGATCATGTACTAGTTAGTAGAAGACATGCATCATCAGTGATTGATGTTAGAGCACTGAGAGGACCAAATTGTGAATCAGACCACTTCCTGGTTCAAGAGAAAGTGAGAGAAAGGCTGTCTAATCAACAAAGATGTCAGAATGAAAGAAGAATCCGTTGGAATTCTGAAAAGTTGAAGATTATGGACGAAAGTGAGAGATACAGACAGAAACTGGAGGAAAATCTGGAGCAAGGTCATGAGAGACACTCTGTGGAAGACCATTGGAGGGACATGGAAAAGGCAATACTAGAGGCTGCTAAAGAGACAATTGGTGAAGAGGTTAAAGCGAGAAATGGGGAGTGGTACGATGAGGAGTGCAGAGAAAAAATTAAAAGAAGAAATGAAGACAGACAAAGAATGCTACAGAGAAAGACAAGACAAAACTATGAAAATTATAAGGTCAGCCGAAGGGAAGCCAGCAAAATATGTAGAAGAAAGAAAAGAGAATCATTAAAAAAGCAAGTGAATAACATAGAAGCCTTGCATGAGAGGAGAAATGGTAGAGCCTTCTACAAGGAGGTGAGAAGCATGACCAAGAGTTACCAGCCAAGACTGAATATTTGTAATGATAAAGATGGAAATATTGTGACAGAGGAGGATAAAGTGTTGGATAGATGGGCGGAATATTTTGAGATTGCACTGAATGAACAGCAGAGAAATGAGAAGGAAGAGAACATCTTTCTTGGACCTGAAATTAACGTGGAAGAGCCTACTCATGATGAAGTAAATGGTGCTATTAGACATCTCAATAACAATAGAGCTCCAGGAAATGATCAGATAACAGCTGAGCTGATAAAGCATGGTGGAGAAGGGCTGAGCAAGAAACTGCATGAGCTGATTTGCCAAGTTTGGAAAGAAGAGGTGATGCCAGGTGATTGGAATGTTGGAATCATTGTTCCAATATATAAGAAAGGAAATAAAAAGGAGTGCTGTAATTACAGAGCCATAACCCAACTGAATCTGGCCTACAAGATATTCTCAATCATATTAATGGACAGAATATCAATATATGCAGAGGAAATAATAGGCGAATATCAGTGTGGGTTCAGAAGAGGGAGAGGAGCGTCTGATCAAATATTTACCATGCGGCAAGCATTAGAACGTTGTTTGGAATATGACAGGGATGTGCACCTACTTTTTGTGGACTTCAAACAGGCTTTTGATTCAATAAATAGAGGACAGCTTATCAATGCACTTGAATCATTTGGCATTCCTGAAAAGCTTGTACGACTGGTGAAGATGAGCCTTGAAGGGTCTATGGCAAAAATAGCAATTGGAGGAAGGAAAAGCAGAGAGATACGCATCACAAATGGCGTGAAGCAAGGCGATGCTCTAGCTGCGGTATTGTTCAACTTGGCCTTACATCATGCTGCACAGAAACTGAACCTGGGAGGGAATATCTATTTTAGAATGAGCCAGATAGGAGCATATGCAGATGACGTAGTTTTAATGGCACGAAATGCGAACTGTATATGGGACCTTTTTTCCAATTTAGAGAGAGAGGCACAGAAAATGGGGTTGCAGGTTAATGACGGAAAAACAAAATATATGAGAATGTCTGCAGTGAACGCTCGAAGAAGAACAATTGACTTGGAAGTAGGAGAGAGAGTATTTGAAGGAGTGAGTGAGTTTAAATACCTTGGCACAATCCTCAATGCTGGAAACAATATGACAGATGAAATTCAGAAGCGATTATGAGTGGAAACAGAGCATATTATATGTATAAGAGACTAATGACATCAAAAATATTGGGTAAAACAGTAAAATGAAACTTTATAAAACATTGATTAGGCCTATTGTATGTTATGGCTCTGAGGCATGGACGCTGACTAAGAAAGATGAAGAGGCATTGAGGGTATTTGAGAGAGGAATTGTGAGGAAAGTTTTTGGTGCAGTAAGGGTGGGAGATGCATGGAGGAGAAGGAATAATGTGGAGGTGGAGGAGGCACTGCAGGGTGAGAATATTGTTAGATTTGTCAAGGCTCAGAGAATAAGATGGCTTGGGCATGTGGGAAGAATGAACAATGGGAGGCTTCCAAGAGCGGCACTGCATGGAAAATTTGATGGTCCTAGAAGAAGAGGTCGTCCAAGAAAGAGATGGCTGGATGGTGTGGAGGAGGACCTTAGAGTGATGGGAGTGAGGAATTGGAAGGAGGTGTGTCAGGATCGACTGAGATGGAGGAGAATCGTGATGGAGGCCAAGGCCCACAGAGGGCTGTAGCGCCATAGGGTTAGGTTAAGAGACACATAATTTCTACAGAATGTCCCAGAATATTGCTTATCAAAACTTTAGTAACTAAAAATAAGTGTTTATTTTGCTATGTTCGAGGCAGATTCCTTCTAAACTGGGCTTGGATAAAAAATAGAAGAACAAAAATGTTTGTACATAGAAGTACTACTTGTCCCATTAGAACCTTGCAGCTCAAGTTCAAAGAAATTCTACTAGAATATTAGTGATCGAGACAGTGATAGAATGCAGTATACCAGATCCAAATCAATAGAAGATGACAACTAAATATACTTGAGAGAGATGCATTACTGTACTTACTTGTATACGATAGCAAATGTTGTTGGTTCACATTTGAAGTATTTATCAAAGAGGCTTTCAGCTGCTTTCTTTATAGTATCTAAATAAGCCTGTAATACAGAAATACACATAAATCTATAAAAATATTTTATAAAATACTAAAAGTTTTATCATACTTTTTTAGCCCTTTTATTGGTGTCTGATACAAAGTTTATAAGTAACTAAATCATTTCTGTGTAACACATTCTTGCAAAGCTACTACTGCACTAATTTTTCTATACTTTTTGTTATTTAAAATGCTGTATATATTAAATTTTTTCTCTAGATCCTCTCCTGTAATTTGGTTCAAACTTATTTAAAATGAATTATAGATTGACAGAAAGATCTGTAGCCCTAAAATTTCCTAATAGCTCTTCCTCCCCTACCCACCTGTCAATGCAACCCTGTAAACAGACAGCCTGAATTGTGGACAAAGCATACTACAGACATACGAGACCTATTTGGTTTTTTTTCTATTTTGTAAATAATTTTTCCAATTTGAAGAGTGAAGTTAGTCTTCAACTCTACGATCTCGTACGCCCCAAATCACGCAAACAATAACAGCTCTTAATGGACATGATTTACCAATCTATTCATATTTAAAAATAGGTTGCGCAAATCTATGCTAAAAATCCACTAACACTAAAAAATAAGATAATTAGTTCAAACTCACACTACAAAAAATAAACATGGCCGATCGTGGATAATGTTTTGACATGCATCAGGTATTAGAACATTTTCGTTGCCATAATAATGTAGCTGGTACGCCAAAATATACAAGACATATAAATTTCGTATATAATGAGTCTAATAAAAAACTAATAATAACTAAAAAATATCAATTTTATTCAGTAATTTCTAAATAATATTTGTTGTCTGGGTATGAATGTGCGCATGTGAGCGATTTGGTTGATACAGTACTGGTACTACTCTTGATGAATGTACCTACTACCTTATTTTGATGATGGTTATTGTATCAACTCTCAAGATTTAATAAACAAATATAAACTTAATTATTTGGACATGAGTTTGTAAGTGTCTTTGAACATTTTATTTATAAGTGTATAATTTGTTTTTTTTTAATTGATATTGTGATCTTTTTTCCTAGAGTTGTTCTTTAATTTTTTTTCTCTTCTTCTGACTGTTTTTATTGGATATTTTTTCATTATGAAACAGGAAGTTTCAATATATTACCAAAATGTGCGTAGACTGCATGTAAAGGTGAATTCTTTTTATTTGTCTGTAATAAATTGTAGCTACGATATTATATTACCCTCTGAGACATGGTTGCATAAAGGATTGAAGGATAATGAGCTATTTAGCCTGGCTATTTAGCTATATGAGCTATTTAGCTTTTTAGGTGGTGGTGTCTTGTTAGCTGTTTATAGTATATGTAAAAAAGAGTGATAACCAAAATCTTGAACACGATTATAAAACCAGAAGCCGAGGAGATTAACACTTGGTGAGTCAAAATGGTAGCTTATTCAAACAAAAACCTAGTTATATTGGTAGGAAACTATATAACGAGCTACCATAGTTTTTAAAGAGTCTTCAAAATATAGAAATATTTAAAAAATAATTGAAGAAATATTTAGTTGATAAAGTTCTTTATAGTGCACAAGAGTTCCTTTCACATCAAAATTAAGCCTCACCTCAACTAATTGATAGAGTAATTATGGTAACAAGCGTATCAGATAGTATATTGTTATACTCCTTAAAGTCTCCTTATACTCCTTATAGTCTTATACTCCTTAAACTGGAGTCTCCAAGACGTAATCTACAAAAAAGAAGTCTCAAGTCTTCAAATTTATCATCTTATGATGTGAGATTCTTCAAGTCAGAATGTTGGTAATGTATCTTGTTTGTTTAATGTTGTCTACTTCGCTCCACCTCTCAATTATCTTCAATATACTTCCTATAAATCCACCAGGAAGAAATAAGTGGCAATGTTCTGATTGCTTGAGACTTTAATCTTCCAGAGGTTCTCTCACATTGATATGACTTTGCTAATGGCTCGTAAAGGCTAGTCAATTGGGTAATTTCAAACTCAATCTCAATCTCTCCATCCTCAATCTTTCCTCTTGACAAACTCAATCATTCCATCTACCTTTCTATTCCATAAGTCACTGGAACAATATATTTTTTACTTCTGTTATCCTGAATATTTCTGGAGACCAATAATTTCTGTATTTATTCTCAAAAACGCCTTTTTTCACTGTTATTCTTACTCCATCTGCAACCTTGAATTTGGGCTCATCATTATTTATTTCGTCTTATAAATTTTTCTCAGTTCTTCTTCATTATCAAAGTTTACTTCAATAGGTTTAATTCCAATTGTCCAGTGATAACTGTGATTATATTTACTGATTAATTCTTGTAGAATATCATCACATCTAAAACACTTCCTATTCTCAAATTTTCATTTCATTCTATTATTCAAACTTCTATTGAAACGTTCTATAATTGAAATTTCTCCTCATTCGTGTTGTGTTACAGTTTGATGCAATACGCACTAGCAATGAATTTTAATCTATGCTGTGAGCTATTCTCACATTCTTCATCATATGAAGAATGAATAGTTCATAATCCAACCGCTTGGGACGCTGCATAGACAAAATTAAACATGCTTCTGTGCACTGTCAAGAATGAGCTGACAGACTCTACAAAATGTACCAAATTTATTATCAATACAGTCATCTGCTAAAAGAAGGTTCAGTAAAGTGGGGAAATATTAGACCCCCATATCTTGTTTTCAAAGTACAAAAAAAAAACGATATTAATGAAGAGTTATTTTAATCAATGTTGTCTTTCAACCCTTGAAACCATTATATGGTGTGGATGTTTTGATATTGCCCCAACCGCTCAAAACCATTCATCAGATGGACTTTTAGAAGGAAAACCAACAACAGAGCACAGAAAACTATCTCAATGCATTTATAAATTAGCATTAAAACCGAAATCTAATACACAAATGATGCAGTAAGTTACCTTGCATGTGACTTCTACAGGCAAAAGTCTTATTAGATATCTGGTTTTCTGGCGTTTAGTTGATTTCACATCCTCCATGATAGTGGCAGCAAGTTTCACAGGATCTGGAATCTTTATAATAAAGGCTCACGTCAATACAAGTTACTGATCGTTACTACCAAGCTTTTCACAGCAATTGAATGGCAATCATAATCCACCTCTTGCAAGTGGATGTGACAAATAATGCAAATGGTTATGAAGAATGGAAACGCATAATAGTAAATAATATTTTGAATTGAGCCATTTTCAAAAACTCTAGTACAAGTACAGGCAGTTCACGTTGCTAAGGCCGCCAACTTTGCTAATAGAGGGAAGTAGGTATACTGGCAGTTCAGTAAGGTTCTGAATAAACTGTAACTACAATGGCCACTATTCACAGGCAGAGTTGGAAAGCTCGCAGACTGAGAGCACAACTGTACGGTCATTTTTAGGAGTGGTGATCAGAGTGTGTGAGAGGAGAGAGAGCGTGCAGCGGCCTTAGCAAAGTGAACCAGCTGCATCTATCTACTGTGTACACATCTACAGATGATAAACACAGACATTACCTTTCACAAACACTTGGAACAGTCTAATTATTACAAACAACAATCGACAATTATGCTATAAGCATTTAAACCTAGATGAGTCATTGAGCATAATGAAAATAAATATTTTATTTATTGTAAGTTGATTTTATTCATCATGATAGAATTCTACAACATATCTGACAAGCCCTATCATCAGGGAGGTTATATCAACACACACACATCAAACTCTATCAGCAGTTTGGATGGCATGATTGCTTCTGCTGTGATGATGGCCCTTCATTGAGCAAAATTTTATTTAAAAGAATTGGCTGAACTAAAAAATTAAAAATATTCTGAGCTAGTAGAGACTGAATAGCAGACTTGCCATCTTTCACTTGAATGAGACACATCTTCAAGTATGCTCAGTTAACCACAACTTCAAGATATTTAACATTCCAATAAGTTTGCTTTTTCTTACAGGTTAATGATGAATGCGTTGTTAAAAATGACAAAAATAAAACAGAAATTGAAGAGAAAAGTTTATTATATATTTACGCAACCACAGCATGTCAAATGACTTTGAAAATAAATTTTAAATATTTTAAATGAAAATAATAATTCAATAATTGAACATCAACTGACCATACACTTAATATTTACAAAACCTCCACATCCTCTCTACCAAGTAGAAAGTTTATGTTCAACTTCACTTAGGCTGAATGTAACTTACTTAATGACTGCATTTCCACCTGTTGCTCAATGACCAAAAAGTTCAAATCCACAACATTATTTTCATGAAAACAATACCGCGAAATTTACAGCCAACCACTCAACAGCTCCAATCTTAAATCAATAGCTTGGATTCTCTCAAACGTCAATCTTGAGAAGCACACTTACTTTTAGATGGCCAAAAATATACGTTTCCAAAATCCTATGAAAACGCTTGTGTGATCAGGCTTAAATAATTATTAATATCAACATTATTCTATAGATTTGAGCAGAGATTTTTTTACTTATACTCATGCACTTACTTTGGCTTTGATGAATATACAGCAGTTTGCACCAGATTCCACAACTTGAAATCGACGCTCGCCACTTTTTGCAGATTTTTTCAGAGACTTCACTTCTCTCTTCAATTCATCTTCAATTTCTGTTTTATTTTCGTCATTTTTAACATCGCATTCATCATCAACCTGTAAGAAAAAGCAAACTTATTTTAATGTGATACAATAAAATAGAATGATTTAATAGTAAACAAAGTAAAACAATGCATTATTACAGAGTAAAAATTAACTATTGGAACGAAGGGAGATGTTTTCTTTGTTGATACCTAGCGTATTTCAAGTGAATTGTGCTGAAGAAATACTATTGTACAAGAAGTAATCTTATGCAAGATTGGGCCATTAGGCTACATACATTTTGAAATTTTTACACCAGGAAATGAAACTGTTCTGCACGTGGATAGAACGGGTTTTCAGCTTCTCAGTCTTTCTTGACTCTATGATCAGTAAGATATGCTAGTCTCATCACTTACTTTATTTTTCATTATTTTACAGAAAGTATTGTAGGCTTATTAGAATGTAAGGTATGGTTCATTAAGAAGATTCCTAAACTGTTATTTGGTATGAAAGCAGCTTCCAGAACTAATTAGGATGCATTTCAACTACTGTACATTCTTCAATGATTTCCAAGACACCTGTAATATTGTCTGGAACAGTCATCTTGTACAAAACAAACAGATTATTTATTATACAGAATAGCCAACACTAATTTTAGTAAGGTCCTGATTGTTAATTCGGAGGATATGAGAATCGTTGAGTCACGATCTGGTCCTGAAGTTATCCAGGTGCGACCTGAAGTAGCAAAGCAATGGCTAAATTACCTTTGAATTAACTTCTCCTTTACCTAAACCAGCAGAGCCAAATAAGTTGCGTCTAGATTCACATAACATTTTATAAACTAAACTTGAATCAAGATAGCAGCACGGTTCAAGCCAGGCCTGTCAACTTATCCAAAAAATCCTGCACTGCATAGAATTGCTGTCCCTTAAGTCAACATTTCAGTCTGAAGCTGAAAGCTTGTGTTCATTTTTTTCAACTTCTCAGTAATGTATTTCATTCATATTCAATCACACCTAGGGGAAGTGATAGCCGCGAGCCGTAGCAGGTATCTGTTCAATCAGATAGAGATAAGCTGCGTTCTCGTAGGTCCTGTTTGTAACGGTGACCGATTAGATTGACCAGCAAAAAGACACTGTTCTCCAACTCATCAATCACCATCATCCAATTCATTACCCATCCACAGGTCTCCGACCTGTGTGGGGTTCATCCTCAAAAAAAAACCTGTCATATGGTACAATTCTATGGGAGTCAAGAGCATATTCTTCTAAACTGTTTAGTTTGGCATCCAGAGAAAAGCTGTAAGACTAATATGTGGCCTCCCAAAACGTGCTGACTGCAGGGAGAGTTTTATACTGCATCAAATTTTGACCCTACCTTCCCTCTTTTGTTTTGCAATGTTTGATCTATGTGGAAGATAATTTTGAAAACTTCACTATACAGTGGGTGATACATACAACACATTTGCAAGAAATAACTTGATTATTCACCGTTACAATTATGCAAACATAAAAAACTTTTCTTTTTATAAGTGTAAAACTGTTTAATGCCATTCCAGAGAACTTCAAAAATCTTCCATATCCAATTTTCAAGCATAGACTGAAACTTTTTTGATGAATAACCCATTATATAGGTTTGAGGATTTTTATGAAAGGGCCAAGACTCTGTAGATAATTTATAGTCAGCTTTAAATGACACACTGCAATAGGTAGGTGGACTAATTTTGAATGTGTTCTTGTCTGTTTTAACGTTTTAGCAACGTTGTATGAGACAAAATGATTCTGATGGGAACGATGAAAATTTGTAATGCTTCTGACGACCTCAGGAGCTGCTGCAATAAGGATTCATTTATTTATTTATCGCTTCAAGTGGCTTATCTGAGCATCTGTGGCGGTCGCGCGAAAGGTGACTGAAGTGGCTCTGTGTAATAAGGCTCTTACAGATGCCTTCAATAATTCAATATGATGCTCCCAGGTAAGTTTTGGGCCAATGGTGAATCCAAGGAGGGTCACACTGCTAGCGTTTGTGTTCTGACTATGACTAAATCAGCCTTCAAGTCTTGTCAACATTTAATTGCAATTTATTTGCTTCCAGTCACACTAGCGATTTTAAATAAAGCCTCAGCCTCCTGTTGCACGCCCGGGCTGGATCTGGGCCAGATGAAATTATAGTAGTATCATCAGCAAACTTCAGTGCCCTGCAATAAAGATCTAGATCATTGATAGCAATCAGAAATAATACAGTGCCCACAACCGAGCCCTGTGGGGCATCATGACCAACAGGTTAAGCTTGTGTTTTCGCTCCTCCAATGGAAATTACCTGCTGTCGATTTCGCAGATAAGAATTGAGTGTCTGTAGAAAAGCACCTCCCACGCCATAACGCTCAATCTTGCCAATGACAATATCATGTGGCACACAAAGGCATAATTCCATAAATTGAGTATACCTTACTCAAATCACAGAGTTAGTTCCCTCAAAAGCTCTTTGAACTCTACCAACAAGTTCTGAAATTGCTGTCGCCATAGATGTTTTTCCTGAAGCAATGAAGTAAATTGGAGAAAAGCTTCTCAGCCTCAAAATATTACAACACTACAACAACATTGGTGACTATATAGTGGAGTAGCCTAGAGCCGCAGGATAGCCGCACAAGATGGCGTCGGATGCCCTTTTCTGACTTTATGCTCCCCTTCACTTTCTTATACCTCCATGTTCATACTTTAGATAGATAGTCTATCTTCGCTATTTAATTTATTGAATTTAAGTGAGAGGAAGAAGTGAGGAGATCTACATTTACAAGCTTCGAATAATTAATAAGGTTTACATATCAATTATCAGCCCCTTTCAATTTTAACCTCCACCACTCTGACTTAGGTTTACCTTTAATTAGTAATGAGCACTTAGGCTAGGTGTACACCAGTTAGTCATGACAAGACAAGACAAGATTAGTCATGTTTAGTCACAGTATGTCACTTAGTTGCTTATGAAGCAACACACACCGATTAGGCTAGGCGTACACCGGTTAGTCATGACAAGACAAGACACAATTAGACAAGACAACTTTAGACAAGATTAGACTAGACGCGTTTAGTCATGTGAAAGCAACACACACCAGTCAGTCACATCAGTCATGAACAAGATGCCAGACAATAGAGTTGTTGCTGGTGCAATTATGATTTGGGAGTGGATTTGTATGCAAGAACGAAGAAATAGGAGACATTGGACTCATCCATATACAAGGGCGGTCCCAGCTCCAAATTTTGGGGGGGGGGGGGGGGTCATGAATGAATTTTAGCTGACCTTTTTTGCAAGATTTCCCCTCCTTCCATACCTCATCAACACCCCTTACAAAGAGCGCCCAGGAGTTTCGTAGCTTATTTCTGATTGAACAGATACCTGCTACGGAACTCGGCCATCAATGCTGTAACAATGGGGCCCGAAAAGATTGGGATTAAATACACGTTTTCTATTGAGCCATAGACGCATGATGATGGAGGGTTTCAAAATCTGTTGCCTGTCTGCAGTCAGGAAGTTGAAGTCAAATTAATTTGTTGAGATAGTACTTAGTTTGGTAATTATTGAGTATCCGAACTTTTCGATTTTTCCAACAATTTTTTTTTGTGACATCTACACACCCCATGAAGCAATAATCCGTTGAAATTTTTTGGGGGTCGCGTCTTTTTTACACAAAAATTTAAATTTTCGAAAAAAATTTTTTGATGAAAATTTCATTTTTCATTTAAAAAATTCATAATTTGCAAACATATTATGAACTCCAAACCATAAAACGCTATAAATCAAATTAATAATCACATATCTGAAGAAAACTAAGCTTACTAACCTTTCAATACTTCGAGGGATACAACTCCGCAGCCGCTTTAAAAAAATAATGTACACGCTCCTCCCGCTGTTATCGGCGCTTAAACTGAAACTCAGCAAGGTAGCCGGCGAAATGCGCTTTTTTGACTCCAAACCTTGGAATCGTACAGCGCACTTCGCGCCAACTCCTCTCAACCGTATTCGTGTGAGCTTGGGTTTCTGGGTCCACAAAGCAAAATGAATACCAGTCAACCACTGTTGTTGTCGAAATTTGAGAGCGAAATTTAAGATTTTACTTATTGACAACTAATTCCGCACCACACTTCAAACACACTGTAATCTCTTTAAAAATACCATGCCTGAATAAAAATTCAATCACCTCCTTTTCGCTAAGGCGTAGATTCTAAAAATTTGAGGCTGCACTCTGTATCACACATTTCACGTAATGAATAAATTAAAACAATCAGCTATTGCCGAAAATATTTTCCATGTGATCTAACAATAATTGTCGATCTGACCAAACACAAAATTATAGCATTTCAAAGAAAACATATGTTTTCAAACTATTATATTTTTAGATTGATTGGTTACTTGACCGACCTGATGATTCCACCTGACCAAACCTAACCTAACCTTGCCTAGTCTGGCAGTGTTACAGTGTGATGGAAGTATTCATACGCGGAAGAAAAATAGTTCCATCAGAAAACTCTAATTTAAATGCCAAATAAGCGTTGCCCCCGCAAAATATCAGTGTATTATTACTTACTAGTGTGTTTTGAGTGTGTGGGGAAAAAATTGTTGAAAAATTCGAAAAGTTCGGATACTCAATAAATACCCTTAGTTTTTCCAAGAAGTTATAAGTTCATCATACTGACTTGAATTGAACCTTGAACCTTTCCTACCCAAATAATTTATCACCATGATTAACTTATATCTCAACTTAATTATGAGCACTTACTTTTTCCTCCCCAAATAATTTATCACCATAATCGTTGAGAATGTTGTATGCCTCTCTAACACAATCCTTTTCTCTATTGTTGCACGTACACAGGAATCCTTGTAGTCCTGTATCTAGGCAGTATTTGAATTTTTTTCTACTCTCGTTTGAAAAGAAATTATGTTTCCGTTTACCATGAAATTTTCTGCTCATTGTAGCAGAAAGAAGTCTGTCAGAAAAAAACCTCAAGAATAAAAAATTATTCCACACAAGTTATATTTGTATGAACAAATGAATTTTATCTAAAAAAACATAAACAATACGACAAGAAACGTTTACAACACCAACTACTTCGTTGTGGTATAAAAAATAACCGTGGTGAATTGTGTTGAGATGTTGAGGTAGAGTTTACCCAAGCTATGCTAACCTACAAATTGTAGTCAGTCAGTGTAGCGAAAGTCATTGATTGATTGATATAAATATTACTAGATGAGTAGCTCCGGAATCCGCTGTGAAGCCACAGCGCTAGTATGGCCCGCTACTCGGGTAAAGGGTCGATTACATTGAGATAGTTAAGCGGGTAGCGAGTAGAAACGTTACAAACCGACCGTGCTACAGCAGCTCAGCATACCAAGCCGAGTTATATAAAAAATTAAACTTCCAGAATTACCCAATCCTTTGGAATTTTAAAGACAATGAATAATATTGCAACGCAAAATTGAAATATGAAGTTTACCAAAAATTATTCAATAGTCTAAAATTTTATCAAAATTTACAGAAAATATAATACTGAGTGATTCAAAACTATATGGCAATCTCTTGGAAGTTCATTCTATAGCTAAAAATAAGAAAAAAGTTTATATAAACATTTCCCTGAAAACGCTTCATTAGCGAATTACAGCTAGTGGAGAATTTCACCTAGAACTCATAGTACCCTCGGTGAAGTAAGGCCATATAAAAATGTTTAGGTGGCTTCACATATACAAATACAATTGTTTCTAATGTTTTTTTATCTGAAAAATAGAATAAAATTGGTTACAGAGCTGAACAAGCAATAATAAATGCTTTAGAATTATTACCAACCACAAAAATCAGACAAGTATCACAGCATTTAAATATTTCTCAGTCAAGCGTATGACAGACACTTCATGAAACACAGTTGTACTCATTTCATATAAAATGTGTGCAAAACTTATTACTGCAAAATCTTAATAAACAGAAGATATACAAAAACCCACATGAAACTACAATGAGACATTGTCAACATACATTTTTAGTCAATGTATGGCTTGGTGTTCTGGGTAATAATTTGATTGATCCATTTTTCTTACCCAATTGGCTTACAGGAGAAGCGTACTTACATTTTTTAGAACAAACCTGCCAACCCTCTTGGAAGATATATCTTTGAAAACAGATTAGATGTATGGTTTATGCACGACAAGGTACCTCCACATTTGTCTAATAAGGTCGTGGTCAGACTGCATGCGACTGACGAGTAGATCGTTTTGCGAGCAGGTCGTATGAGTAGGTCGTTAGAGTAAGAGTGGTTACATTGCAAACTTCCTACTCCTGCGAGTTTATACTTCAATGGCATTGACCAGTTGTTAGACAATATGTTATTGCACATTTTGTTTGTTAATGAAGAAAAAGAAAGCTGGGTGAATGATATTAATTTAACAAGAGAGACACAAGGAGAATTCAAACTTTTTCCTGATCTACGAACAACTGATAGAAAATTTTTCGAATATTTTCGGATGTCACTAGAAACGTTTTTTATATTTTAAACAGAATCAGCACAAAAAATTAAAAACAAAGCAATTTTTGGACTTGTATCAAGCCTGTGGAAAGATTAGCGGTCACATTGAGATCTCTATTTGATAATCCTCTGTGGATTGGTCCCACAAAATGGATTTTGGTCAAACACAAGCGTAATCAACTCCTCAACTTTCATTTTCACACTGACGACCACGCAAAGAAAATAAAACAAACTTGCTTCCAGAATTGACTCATGCATGTGCACAAGACCTCGTATGACCAACTCTTCTCTACTATGACCAATCAAACCTGTTTATCAATGTTTGTTTTACTCTGACGTCCAAATGCGAGGACGCACGTCCATTTACTCGTCGGAGTACGCATGCAGTCTGACCACGGCCTTAGGCCATGGTCAGACTGCTTGCGACTGATGAGTAGATCGTTTTGCGAGCAGATCGTACGAGTAGGTCATCAGAGTAAGAGTGGTCACATTGCAAACTTCCTACTCCTGCGAGTTTATACTTCAATGGCATTGACCAGTTGTTACAATATTTTATTGTGCATTTTGTTTGTTAATGAAGAAAAAGAAAGCTGGGTGAATGATATGTCCACTATGTGGTATGTGGCGGCTGCTGCTCTGCTATTATAAGATATATTATTATATTTGTAAGATGGGGTGGCAGTATTCCTTATAAGACAACCTCTCAATAACAAATAAGTACCTCCCAACAGCGAATTTTTTCTCAGAATAATCCACTTCGTTATACAGAGGTTCAACTGCACTTTGCCCAATCGTGATAATTAAGTTATCGTTGAAAGTTGCATAAAATATGCTAACTTTGTTTTCTCTTGACAAGTTTTTGTAAAATTTGGCAGTAAATAATTGAAACGGCCACCACTTTGGAACAATTTAAGATTTTTAAGAGAATTTTGTATGAAAATTTGTTTCTTATAACAAAAATATTTATGCAAAATTTCAACGTTGTATCTCAAACAGTTATTGAGTTCTGAATTTTTTTTGTAAACAATAAAATACAGACAAACAGAAAACCAAGCATTGTAGATCCATGTTTATATTGTAAAAATCATTTGTCTCGACCTAAGGAACAATTTATAATAAAATGTTCCAGATAGTTCCAGGACACTTTGTATATTTTATAATATGACTAGGCCTTTCAAATGATAAAAAAGTAAAGTTTTACTCTACTGTTTTTGTTACATTAATTTAACTTGTGTTTATATTTCATCACAAAGGCCTACTACTATCATTATTTCATTTTGCTTAGAAATAAGTAATTTTACAACAATGTTTTACATAAATTTCTCCACCTTCTCTCCACTTTTTAGTGACTCATATCCTGGGACCATGATAGTGCAGAGATCTTTCCATGCTTGATGTTTAGAATGTTTATTAGAATATTCCGGTGAATTAAAATTCCAAAGCACCGGCCTACACTCAATTTCTATAATGAAACGTTCTGTGTCAAATTCAATCATATTTATCACATCAAATATAATATAAATGCACAAACACTGGGACAGAATGCAGAAAAAATCGTCCAGATGACAAGGGAAACAGGCTGCGACTACCACAAAAGCTAGGGGACAGTGGTATGCACGGCGAGTCGGTACCACTAGCGCACCTCATAAAAAACCGATGACAAACCGCGTGGTCCGTGGACACCAATAGATGCAACTGCCATTGTTTCAAATGTACTGACCGGAGCTGCGATTCCAGACTGACAATTTCAAGAATTGTGGTCACTATGCACTTCTGTGATTGTCGTCCGTGGACACCCGGCCTAAGAGTGGTCACATTGCACACTTCCTACTCCTGCGAGTTTATACTTCAATGGCATTGACCAGTTGTTAGACAATATGTTATTGCGCATTTTGTTTGTTAATGAAGAAAAAGAAAGCTGGGTGAATGATATTAATTTAACAAGAGAGACGCAAGGAGAATTCAAGCTACTTTTTCCTGATCTACAAAAAACTGATAGAAAATTTTTCGATTATTTTTGGATGTCACTAGGAACGTTTGATTATATTTTAAACAGAATCAGCACAAAGATTAAAAAAGAAAGCACTTTTTGGACTTGCATTAAGCCTGTGGAAAGATTAGCGGTCACATTGAGATCTCTATTATGATAATCCTTTGTGGATTGGTCCCCACAAAGGAAGGTCCCCACGCGCAGTGAGCGCGATTTGTTCGCATTCCCGGTCAGTAGTACTCACATACCACATGCGATAGTCGTCCGTGGACACCCGCCCTTACTCTGACGACCTACTTGTAAGACCTGCTCGCAAAACGATCTACTCGTCAGTCGCAAGCAGTCTGACCACGGCCTAATGGGAAAGACTATTTAAATAATACATATGTTTTTTTTTTAGATTACGTCTTGGAGACTCCAGTTAAGGAGTATAAGACAAGTCAGATCAACAATATTATACACTAGATACCATAATTACTTCAATTAGTTGAGGTGAGGCTTAATTTTGATGTGAAAGGAACTCTTGTACACTATAAAAAGCTTTATCAACTAAATATTTCTTCAATTGTTTTTTAAATATTTCTATATTTTCAAGACTCTTAAAAAACTGCGGTAGCTTGTTGTAGAATTTCCTACCAATATAACTAGGTTTTTGTTTGAATAAGCTACTATTGTGTCTCACCAAGTGATAATCTCCTCGGCTTCTTGTATTATAATCATGTACATCAAGATTTTGGTTAATATCATTCGTTTTTACATATAAAGTAGCTTCATACACATATAAGCAGTGTACAGTTAGGAGACCAAGTCACTTGAACAACGGCCTACATGAATCTAATCTATTTATTTACTCTTTCTATACACCTAACCGCTTTCTTTTGGATCTTAAACACCCTATCAAGATTTTGTTTTGATGAATTACCCCATACTAAGATAGCATACCTAATATGTGACAGTAAGAGCCCATGGTAAGCTGTAAAAAGTAACTACGGTATATACAATGAATTGGTTGAAACGGACCAGTAAGATGGCCACCACAAAAAAAAACCACGATCCCGACCTCACACCAGTGCTTGGTGCTGCAGTAGCACGGTCGGTCTGAACGTTTCTACTCGCTACTCGCTCAGCTAGTAGCTATCCCAATGTAATCGACCCTTCAGCTACTAGTTCGCCCAGTGTCATCGATGCTGTAGAAATAGAATCGTAATCGTGTGTGAAACAGATTAAAAATAAAGATTGCTGGTTGCTTGAAGTTGACTCCCAACTTATTACTGAAAGCTGATCATGTATAATAAAAGATAATATGAGTATAATATCAGGTTATATATAATTAATAGAATAGATTATCATATTATATTGTTATAAACTAAATTTGTAATGCAAATCGAGTTTATATATTGTAGTGTATGCGGCCCTGTCCGCTGTCCGAATCCGCGTTCTAGAAAGCCAAACGACAGACACTAGTAGCAGAGCAGTGCGTGTAAGGCTGTGTATACGAGTACGATTCAGTCTTGGATATTGGTGAGACTAGATTTTTTATTTGTTGTGATAGTAGATTTCCGTGTGTTGTGGATTCTCCTGCAGATTGTTAGGTAATTACTTTTATTATTCTAAAATATTGGTTATATTTTTTTTACCAGACATAGCCTATTTTATTTTCATAATACAAAAATTGTCATCAGACTGCTACAACAAACTGCAATTCTGTTGACAGAAAACGCTGACTGCGTTTTTTATTGTTAGTAGTAATTGCTCTTGGTGAAATATTTCCAATTGCTAGGACTGGGATACTATTCTAAGCTCATTCAGATAGATTTTAAGTTATTCTGGTGTTAATTTTCCGGAAAAAATCTTGTTTTATTAGTCAATGAATTCATGAATACCGTTTGTTAGATCTCATTCACTGAAGTGAGTTTCTTAGAAAAATTGTACTGGGAACTCGGTAAAAATTCAGTATCCCTACGTTTCGTATTTTCCGACATACTTTTGTTTGTGTCATCTAATACCTCAGGGAACTATAATCCGTTGAAATTTTTTGGTGGTTGCAAATTGTTCACAATAACATTCTCAAAAAATGTTTGGGATGTAATTTTTTATTTTCATTTGAAAATTAATTTGATGAAAACCGTTTTACGACATAGTTTCAAGCGAATCTAACATTTCCAAATCACTACCGACCTCATACACAATGCGCGCCTAACCAAACCTTTCCTGGGTGGCTCACAAGGCTAGGAAATAGGGATCTAATTTATACTTTAATGCATAGAACAACATAGATCAAGTAAATCTTGACATTTTCAAAACACTACCGCCCCCATATACAGTTCCTGCGCCTAACCAAACCTGGGTGGCTAACAAGGCTGGAATATAAGGGAACCACCTCATAATGTCAGTACGTTGATGCTTAAAACAACATAAATCAAACTCATTTAACATTTTCAAAACACAATCGCCCCCATACACAGTGCGCGCTTCCCGCGCCTGACCAGCCCTTCTCTGGGTGCTAGCAAAGCTTGAATATAAGAGTGCCACCACCTCAGAACAAACTAAGCTTACTAACCTTTCAATACTTAGTTACTAAAAATCCTCTACTTCTTTTTCATTGTATTGTACTGTCTAAGAGTTTAACACTTACTTTTACTTACTTACTTACTTACTTGCAGATACACTGCACTCCGTATCGCATATCTTCACAAAATAGCTTCTCACATGGTGTGTAAATTCAAACATCCGTTTCTCTCGTCCGAAATACAAAAGTTTCCTAGAAAAACGAGGAAACCTGCTGTCTCCAACCAGTGGTATAACTGTCAAACCCTAACCCCCGGCTTCTCCAAAACCATTGTCAGGTTCCTCAGGTCCTCCGCCATGCCCTACTCAGGTTTGCATTTACTCGTTTAATAATGACAAAATTCCCACTTTTGAGTGTCGGGCGTGGGGATTTCACCACCACCACTGTCACAATCTCTCACATGTGCACTCAAATTATTGACAGATAGAAATAATCATATGCAGAAGAAAATAGTTCCACCAAAAAACTCTTAATGCCAAATAATCGTTGCCCCAACAAATTTTCAATGTACTAGACTATTACTCACTAGTGTGTTGAGTGTGTACGGAAAACATTGTTGGAAAATTCGAAACGTTGGGTACTCAATAAATACTCGGTACCATATATTGTGTCACAATAATTCATTTCAACCCAAACACCGGTGGTCATAATTTTCTGTTTCAGAGTGATTGGCATTAAATTACATTATAGTAGCCTACCAACTATGTTGAAAAATGATGATAAATTTCTTCGACCATTCTTGGATAAAGCTACCGAACAGTTCTCACTCTTGAATATTGAAGATTTGAACACAGTTCTAAATGGAGAGATTTCGTTGCAGAGTATTATTGGTGATATTGAAGAATTTAATAAGATTGAGGACAGAAAAAAACATCTGTTAGATACAATTAGGTCGTCTGCTGAATTCAATTTATCAAAAGAGTCCTTTATTGTAGAAAATGTACAACGTTTTTTCGAATTGAGTTTAGCTGGTGAAAAATTAACAAGATCGGTGGAAGATAAAATTCGCCAATTCGGGTGTTCTCCCATGGAAACTGCGCTCTCTCATTTGAAGACAGCTGCCGAAAATGTTGAAAAAGAGTCAGATGAAATCGCCGAAAAATTTTTAAATGGTGTTATTGATGTAGATTTTTTCTTGGAAAATTTCATATCGCAAAGAATTGTTATGCACATGAGAAAATTTAAAGTTGAAAAATTATCTGAATTGCTGAATCTACGGAATAGCAAGATATAATATTTTAAATATGAACAACGATTTGGCTTTTGTTTGATAAAAGTTGTGCTATAAACGATTAAAGCATTTTCTGTGAATGAAAACGTAGTGCTTTTGAGTCGCCTTCATTATTTTCATTGGCCTACATATTATTTAAGCTACTGAAATTAATATGTAAACCTTAATAAAATCAGGATTAGATTCTTATTTTATTGTAGAAACGTTTTTGAAAATAAAACGGTGTAAAACGTTTTCCACTTGAAAGTAAGTCATTTAAGTTATATATTTATTTTTAAAAATCATTGATGCAGTCGGCTGGCCGTCCAAGGATTCTGCCAACACACAACTGTCACAACTCGTTTAGCATGGGAATCATGTGCGAAGTGCCTTGATTAAAAGTCTTGAGTGTTATTTGCTGTGAGACTCAGCCATACGTTTTTGACAATTCGCTTGCCGAACATCTGCGTAAGGGCCACCCAATGGTGTAATTCCTATGCAGCAACTTACGAGTCAAGTCACATAGAGAGGTGTGACTACAAAAACAACACATCATAATGGAGCAACATATTGTATCCGTGTACCGCTACTGCACCTGTTGCTCAGACATGTCGGCATGCTACAATGCATCATTTGTGTAGTGACACCATGCCACAAGGCTTGGGTCGTAAAATTCGCTGCATAGGAATTACACCTCAGGCCCATGCAACTGAATAAGTGCGACCGAATGTCGGTGGCAGAAATGCATGAACCCATGTTACCATGTCTGTCAGTGCCGAATTTTGTTCCACATAGCTTGGCCGATAATGCAACATGTAACATTGCCGACACAATGCCAAATAATATATGTTTTCATTATCTGTATTGGAGTACGCCCACTAGATCATTCCACCACCGACAAACTCATGACCGTGCCATGCCCAGCAAACTCGTGAATTTCTGACTAGAATCTTTTTATATTTCGACTAGCATGGCACATGATACCGACACACTCCGTTGCATCCTCGTTACCATGCAATTTCCCCAAACCGAACTAGTTGTTCTTTATTTGTAATACGTGGTGCATATGGGTTTAGAACGTGGTTTATAAATTATAGTGTGCACACTACTGATTGAAATGTTCTTTGCGGGGCTGACACGGCTCTAGTAGTATGGTAATTGCATAACTTTGCAGTCAAATATTTGAGTAGAAAATTAAAATAATTTACTCACTGAGCAGACGGCCATTTCGGACCGCGTAGGTCCATCATCGGTGATGCACCGAGGGTCAACCATGAGCACCAATGGTGGACTCACGTGGTCCAAAATGTTCATCTGCTCAGTGAGTAAAATATTTTAATTTTCTTGAGTATTAGACTGCATCGTTGTGCAATTACTAGTGAAACGCACAGTTTGTTATGGACACCAAATCCCAAGATTGTCTAACGTGTTGATAAAATTACTCTTCCCCTACAATATTTTTGAAACCATACCATATTTTCAAGTGTTTGTAGGCCTCGTGAACATGGAGTGAGATAGACCGTAGTTTTTATTCATTCGTCAAAAAAGAGCTAAGAAGCCACTTCCAAACTGCGTCTATTAAAAGCTATTTTATATAATATAAACTTAAAAAAACACTTTTAAATGGAAATTAACTCACGTTATGGCGTGACGGCCGTTTATGTCACATAACCCTCAAACTCATACCTTAAGTCAGTGTACTGTGGGTCGTCTGACGATGCTCTAGACAACAGAGCGAAACGGCCGTCACGCCATAACGTGAGTTAATTTCCATTTAAAAGTGTTTTTTTAAGTTTATATTACATATTAGTGGAAACAAGATGGATCTTCAACATCACAGCTATTTTATGGTAAAATCTAGAAAGATTTCGGAATCTGGAAAGATTATATAATATAATTATATTTGATTTGATATTGTTCAGAACGCAAGGCGGAAGAAAAACAATAATCTACCCCACTTGTTTTGTAAGCAATGCTTCTGCTTTCATTGATGGCAAGTGCTACGAATAGGTTGTAAATTGACTCTTGTTTTTTCTTTCTCCTCGAATGTCTTTCTCACTCGTATTTATCGGGTTTAGTTTGTGTTTTAAGAATTTTCCAGAATGTTCCAGGTTATGTTACTAGTTTTCAGAATTTACTGGAATAATTTCAAACGGTATATAAGAGGATTGGCGTTGTAAACAGTGGTTCAGTTGGTATTTGCTCTTCCCAACATTTGTATCCAGTGACAGTTTATATAGACATTGTGATTACACATATCAAGTGCTCGTGATCAGTGTGGTAAATTCTTTGACAGTAGACTACCTTCTTTGTGGCAGAATACTGAATGCTATTATTGTGATTATCAAACCGAAACAGACACTGTGCTTCGTAAGTGTTCCATTTATTGAGTGTTTAACTGTTTTTTAGACATTTCTTTTTACTTCATTGAACAGTTTATTGAATAGTTGTTTATTAAATTATTGATCGGCCTTCTGACAGTTAGTAATTAGTTTTTGATATAGACAATTCATTATTAAGAACGCAATCGATATTTTAGCACCTCCCCTTGCGTTAGAGATGCCTCACCCTTCCGTTTGTGGCAAATAGACTCGCCCGCCCGGCCGTGCCAAGTATGTTTATTTTTTTACCTAATACTTTACACCAACTTTTTTCAGTGATGGGGAGGGGTCGTAATTCCCGGTAGGTTACAGTTCCGGCACCTCAATCTTTACAAATCAAGCATTATATACATACACAAACACGCACACACATATATATATATATATATTATTTGTTTTAGAAGAAGGTGATGCTTCTAATTAAATGTTACCATCAACACCATTTTTATCCGTTCAATACTGTCATTCCTTGAACTACAGTAAAAACTCGATAATTCGGCCTAAACGGCGGCCGGTAGGCCGGATTCGGCCTATTTAGGCCGGATTTACGTAAAAGCCGGACCATCGAGAGACCATTTAAAATGTGCAGTAATGAGTTTAGTGACTCCTTACACCCCTTATATACATCGCGTCGGGCGGTCGTCGTCGGTCGCTGTGTATAAAAGCTTAATATAATGTACTGTAATTTAATTAGATTACGGCACCGCAAGACGACCGCCCGACGTGATATATAAAAGGGGTCTTATAGCTTCTCTAAGAAGTTAACAACAAGCTCTATTGTTCTATAAGAATCTGAAATTACCAAAACTCCAGATGAATACATTTGCAACATGACAAAGAACGGTGCTGGATTTGAAGGCATTTCTCAAAACTGGCTCAATTAATAAAACCTGAATACAGTATGCGTTGACCATGTCATTGTTCTTTTGTGTGCGTGCGTACTGTAATGATTGTGATTCTGTGTTTAGTACAACACTATTCTATTTTGTACTGTATTCATTGACTGTAAATATAGAATTTAAATGTTTGTAAAATTGTATCTATTATTTTTTATCAGTTATCTAAAAAAATACAACTTTTAGATCGGGCCGGATTACTGGAGGGTCCGGATTTTCGAGGGCCGAATTATCGAGGTTTTACTGTATTAATGTCCGTATTTATGAGCTTACCTTGAGGCTACCTTAATTCAAGGAGACCAGAAGATTCGCTCAAAAGGCTTTTCAAGGATCCTTTGAGTTGAGAAAGACTCAATGTATATTCATAAATATGGACCTAAGATAGATTTAGTGAGAAGGATATGATGTAACGTACCTTTTAAAAAGAGCTCTGAAAAATTACATGAGAGATCATTGTATTGCCAGTCTGGTTTCTTGCAGAATAGTGTTTGCATAGTGGAGCATTGAATACCTGATGATAATCACCATCAGAAAATCAACATTGTTTTCAATGTATTTTATTTCTATTGCAGTTCATAAACATCAGCATAATGACAAACGGTGTGGAATCTGAGAATGAGTTTGATGTTGATGAACCAGAAGAAGTAAAAAAAGTTGAATTAAAACCTGAGGTGAGTTTGACTTAGCATTATTATATTCTATTCTTTTCAGATTCTAGACTATTCACCGTTATTCAAATCAAAATACAATTGCAATGTTATTTAAAGTATGATTAACACAAAATCGTTACTTGAAAAAAGAATGTGATATCGTGAAATCTTGTAAGAGCAGAAATTCCCTGAGAAGAATCATTCAAGAAATTCACTGAATGGAAAAGTGTCTTATCTCAATAGCAATTATTACTATTGAGATAAAACACTGTTTCGAACTCAGGAGACCTTGAAACTTGGTTATTAAAAAATTAGGACACCTTGAATATTTTCGCAAAACAATACCTACTACATTTCTTACCTACGGTAGTTGGGCAAGGCAAATAATAAATTATAGTAAACTAGTAATCTTTTCTTTATGTACTTTCGACATTATGACAGAGCTATTTTAATTGGCAAGGATTTAATTTTGACATATTTATCTTTAAATGTTGTTTCTTATGATAGCACTTCTTGGAGTAGTTGAACTGTTTCTTCCCCAAATCGAAAAGAATCTCAATTCCAATTCATTTCTATTTAAGCTCACACACATCATAAATACAATAAATAACAATAAAAAAACAATCATAATAAGCAGAAAAAAAATAAAATATACAAACAAATTTCAGAGAAGATCATGGTAGGGTGTGTAGTTTCATAACCTTTCCAACTGCCCCTAGCTGTTCTTTGATCTCGTTTCAGTGGAGAAAGTGTTTTGGTTTCTGAGAAAAGACTCCGTACAGTCAATTAGGCAGGTACGAACGCTCTTCACCCTTACAAAAAGCGATGCTTCCATTACAGGAATTAGAGCTATAAATAGTTCCATAGCCGTTGGCTTGGTTATTGTCCTTGATAATAGCTGTGATAAAATTGCAAGGCTTAATTCTTGCTAATGATTAGAATGGATTAACTTGGTTGCACTCTTTACTGAAGCACGAGTTCACATTCAAGCTGGACAATGGGAATTTTGGTAATATTTTTCCCCAAGTTTCTTGTATTGCCTTTGATTAAAACGTATTGAAATTTTATTTATTGGCGAAAAAAAATTCTTCCCAATTTTCTTAGTAATGGCGAAGGTGATATTGTGGAAGGTATCCATAATGAATAATAAGACGAAATTGTCACAACCACATTTATAAAAACTTCGAGAAACTAGTTTCGGTTGTTATACCATTATCAATCTCAATCAAACTGATAGAGATTGATAATGGTGTAACAACCGAAACTAGTTTCTCGAAGTTTTAATAAATGTGGTTGTGACAATTTCGTCTTATTATTCATTTTATTCCCAATTTATTTTGTAAAACATGGAAGCTTGGAGTTTATATTTTGGCGTTTTTGGGTTGCAGTTGGTCTCTCTTATGGATTAATTTGAACTTTTAATATTTTTTTCTGTTACTAAAACACATCAGATTAGATTGCTTTATTTACGTAAATCAACAAATTTCTCAAACTACAGACATTTCTAACATCACTCTCATCACAACATTCGGTAGAAAAAAATCAACTTTGAGCGCCCATACTTCACACAAAAAGTATGTGGTTATCTACGTACTAGGAATAGGTTATTCATTTTAGAAAAGGAACGGGAGAGTAGAAGAAAAAAGGGGGAAATTTAAAATTGAAGATTCAGTTGAGAGCCAAAATAATCCAAAGACACATATCAGCAAGGAAGCACACAATCAGAAACGTCTTTCAAAAAATCATTTACAGATCTGAAAAATAGTTGCTCTCAATCAAAATACTGATATATTTCATTCTCTTCATTATTTTGGTATTGGTGAGGAATTTTGTTTATGATTTTTGAACTTTTATAAATAAACTGTCTCCTGATAGATTCAATGTTAGTATTATTGATCTGAAATTTAGTCGATGAGAGTCTCAAACTGAATTGGCTGAAGTCAATGTTATTAGTGCTAAGAAAAGTGGGTTCTGTATATTATTATATTCTTCACATTCATCATGTACAACTGTCTGACAGTCTTAACATTATATTCAATAAATGCCATATTAGTTGGAAAAAGCCTCGGTTTATTTAAAATTGATTTGTTTATTAGCTTCTATATAATAAAAAGTTTCTAATGATGACAATTTTAACAGCCTCCCCAAACAGTTTACCTTACTGAACTATCTAGCCATTAGATGTTAGTGACTCTTGATTATTAGTGATTGTGTTCTACCCTGTAGATCCTGTGATCCTCTTAACATGGACATAGTCAAGCGGCCTAAATTTGACTAGTACAGTTTTTTAAAGGTGTGTCAAGTATGACTAGTAGTGTTAAGTTATGTATCTAGGAGTAAAAAACTAGTAAAACATGAAACTAGTAAACTAGGAGTAAAAACTAGTGATTAACTTATTTTCGGTTCTTTTATTAGGAAATCTTTAGCACTAACTGTAACTGTTCCTGTTCCCTACACAGGCTTCAATTGCATCATACTTCGGTGCCGAGTGTGGGGGACATTAAGGAGGCCCCATCACTTTCAGAGAAAATGGAAAACATTTAATTTCGTCATTTACTGGTTCATTTGATTTTCACTTCTATCAATCTGCCCCCTCCTGACAGTAAATCGCCGCCAGAGTTACTGCTATAATTTTAATTTTAAAATTGCATGGGATATTTGCTCTCTATAAAGAACAATGGGGTTAGAAATGCAGTCTATTGATACCTTGTTTAGGTGACTCAAAAATGACACTTTTTCTAACAAATTGTATCAAATTATTAGAAAAGCTTCAAAGACCTGAAGAATTTCATGTGGTGAAAGTGGGATTTACTTTTTTTAGTTTTTTAATTTGAATTGTACCATATCTTGCTCATAAGAGTCCTATTAGTTGAATAGCTGGAAATTTATCAGTGAAACTGCCGTGAGCTGAAGTATGTTTAGTCAGATAAAGATAAGCTACGAACTCCTTAGCCATCTTTGTAAGGGTGACCGATTGGATTGGCCAGCAAATATGGCTCTGTTCTTTGCTGTAGAATTACTTTCCGGTGGTTCAGAACCCACCTAAAACTAGGTTCAACTCATCACTCACTATCATCCAATTCTTTACCCAAGCACAGGTCTTGTACCTATTTGGGCTTCATTCTTAAAGTAATATAATTTCTTCTTATTGAATGCAAAGTTGGTTTTGTTTGACAGATAATCTAATTTTAGTTTTGGTACATTAAAAAGGATTACATCGGATTACAATTTTTTTAAATCTTCTAAAGCCATATGACAAAAGTTTTTTGAAAAGGAATTATGCGAAATAGTATCAAAAGCTTTCTTGTTATCAAGAAATATAGCAATTGCTTTCTTGTTGGACATTAAGGTTCTGAGAAAGTATTATAATACTATAAAGTAAATATTTATAATGTTAACTTATATTTAGTTACTTGAATATAGTACTAACATCTTCTTTAACATTTTATTCAAATTGCTAATGAGACCGATTGGCCTGTAATTGCTTGGATTGCTTATCCCATTCTGAATCATATTTTTCCTTTAGTAGAAGACCTATGATATATTCCACGAGATAATGGAATGAGGCGCCGCCTAGTTAGTCTGGGTCGGGCCAATTTATAATCCGGCTACAAAGCTGAAATCGAACAAAAGCCAGATGAATGGAGATTGAGAGATGACTGTGAACTAGAAAGTAGCACGATATGCCCTTCCTCACTATTGTCTGACCCGTCGAGGTTTGGGTGAAGCATCCTCTCATGGAATAGACAATATTGCTTTTTCTTTTCATAGAACTTGGTTCACACGTTTTGCCGTAAATGCGTTACAAACAGACAAATGCAAAACAGTCGTCTTGAAACAGAAACCTCACTACTCTCAGTCAATTAACCTGAATTAAGTATTGAGGATATTTTTTAAATTGGTTTGAGAGACTGCATATTGATAATAATTATTGATTTATTTGTGTGCAGACAAATTCAAGGCGTCAATCGACTCGTTTGAGGGTATCGAGAGTGCCAGTGATTATGGACACAGGCTCCACTGACGATGACTTCTCAGACGAGGACAGCGATTTTGAGAAGCTGACGCCAAAGAAGAGAATTCGTCTATCGAGGAGTGGAAGTCGCAGTAAGGGAAGAACGCCTACCAAAGTGGCGCGTGTCTCGTCCACCACCAACGGCCAGGCGGACATCGAGACACCTGGCTCCGAAGAAAACAGCAACACAGCACAAGTCTCAGGATCAGACACTGAACCCACATCCACAACCGTCAACAACTCATCATTCCTCACTCATCAGACGGTAACTACCATTATCAATTAAATTCACTATCAAAGTCTTATTACTGAATAGAATACTAACTACAGTATTGCTGAAGGTTGGGGCAAAGTTGATATAAACAAGGTTAACTTGCTCAAATTAGAAAAATAAAGGTTTTGACGTCACTCTGTTCAGAATTACCTGTAGCTTGCGAATTCAACTCTATTAATACACTTTTTCAGTACAAAAATGAAATCTTTTTCAAACCACAGATATTTTTTTGTAGATTACGTCTTGGAGACTCCAGTTAAGGAGTATAAGACAAGTCAGATCAACAATTATACTCTTATACACTAGTTACCATAATTACTATATCAATTTGTTGGGGTGCAGCTTAATTTTGATGTGAAAGGAACTCTTTTACACTATAAAAAGCTTTATCAACTAAATATTTTTTCAATTGTTTTTTAAATATTTATATATTTTCAAGACTTCAAAAACTGCGGTAGCTTGTTGTAGAATTCCCTACCAATATAACTAGGTTTATTTGGCTCCATATTTGGATCAACTGTCAATGATATGGGATGCTGAATGCTATGAAACTGAAAAACGTCGTACCTCCGCCATTTGTTCAGTTCTCAAAAAACGGAACAACCTTGAGGTTGGCAGAACTGTTCTGCCTAGTTAGCTCTAGTTAAATTTGCTCCGTATTTAATTGAATTTTTAAACGTTTAACTGGTGTATTATCAAGGTTCCGTGTGTTGAAGATTATTATCAAGTGAACATTTAACTTTATGAATAATACATATTAGTGCTGAATTACCTGACTTGTGACTGGTGTGTTTTGATTTGCACGCTATGAGTTAACCTACAATTTTTCTGTGGCTAGTTTACGAGTGGTAAGTTAACTGTATAAAGTTGTTATCGGCTATTCAATCTGGTTGGCGGGAATTGTCTGCAGAACTGATAAGGGTTGTTGTTCGCCTGCACCGTGACCTTCACTGCTACCTGCCTGAGCTCCTACTGAACACAAATCCACTGCTTTCCTTATCACCGGCAAGATAAGAGCATCTTGGCCACCTGTTGCTGACCTACCCTACTCGATTGAAGGCTTATTCTGGCGTCGTTGGTTGCCTTGGTGACGCTGTGGGCAGTCTTGATTTAGTAGAATCATCTGTTTAGCGGCAATTAAAGTAACCGCGCCACTTTTAAACTGAGAACTGACTGTTCTCCTTCCGTTATGCTGCTTGTTGATGCTACACTTACGCACTGCAATCGTTATTATAGCCTATCTATATAAAAAACATTATTACAGAACTATAATTAGTAGAAACTATGAAGGATTTTGAACTTGGATTTACTAATAAAGGGAACCAGAAGCTTTGTTATAAAGACTACTCATTTCGCAAGTTCTACGTGAGATCCAATGGGGATATTGCTTGGCGCTGCTTAGAAAAGTCTTGCAAAGCATCCTTAATAACAGATTCTCTAATAAAAGCAGTAATTGAAGTGAAAAATAGACACTCTCACTGTATATCTCCCAGAGGAAAACAATCTGCTGATGCTACGGTTAATGATTTTATTCCCCTTGCTTCATCATCTTCAACGCCAACAAACACCTCTGTTTCGGTAAAGGATTGCGGGGAGGAGAGTCTGAGTCACGAATCTTTATTAAGCTATGTAGACGATGCTGATGAGCATGTAGATTCTTTATACTTTCATTCATCCAAAGAAATTGAAGTGGGAAACTACAGCACTCCATGCCAATCAAACCCTGTTAATCATCCGAATTGTGGGCAAACTCTCGGTGGTTGTGAATCAATGAATTTCAATGAATCGTCAAGTACTCGAATTAATGATCAATATAGAGTCCTAGATTGTATTTCCGCGTCTTCTGAGGAAGGAAAAATAATTGGAAATCTACAGCTAGAAATCATCGCACTCAGGGAAACTGTCAAGCGACTAAACGAAGAAAGACAGGCTGCCATTAATAGGGCTGCAGATTGTGAAATTGAACTCATAAAACTCAAAGACAAGGAATTCAACTCAATCTCTAAATACACAGAAAACCAGAAAAACTCTACGGTAATGTCAAATTAAGAGGAAGAAATTACTGCTCTTAAAAAACAGCTATATTCTACGAGAGAGGTAAATCGACAGCTAAAGCTCAAACTAGCACCAACAATGGAACCGAATGAACGAGTGAATACATCAACTCAAACAAAAAGTAAAATAACCTGTCCAGACTGTTCAAATTTACATGAGAAATTGAGGGGTAGAAATATGGATCTGCTGGAACTAAGACAACGTCGTTGGGAAGACAAGGTGGAGTGGGAGGAAAAAATTAGGGTTATTACTTCTAAAAATGAAATTCTTTCCGCGGATAACATCGTTGGACCAGTGAAAACGTCATCAAGTAATTTGGATTCTGCTACCTCATCAATGAGCAAATCAAGAAGCAGAGAGAACTCAAACAAAAAGAGGAAATATGGAAGAGTAAAAATCTTTGCTGACAGTCATGGCAGAAACTTGGTGGACTTGATCTCAAACGGAACAGGAAGCTTAGTTGATGGTATGATAAAGCCTGGAGCCACCTTCGAGAATGTAGTTTCCACCTGCTCTAAAGACAGTGAAGGCTTGTCAAACAGAGATCTAGTTGTCTTGATTGGAGGCTCTAACAATGTGGATCAGGACTTCTCAGAGAATTTTTTAGTATCATTAAGGAACCAACTTCAAAGACTAACTCATACTCAAGTAATGGTACTGAACATACCTCATTGCTATGATTTGCCTTTTGATTCTCCCATCCATAACAAAATTAAAAACATAAATGAGTCCATTTGTAAGATTTGCAGGCGCTTTAAAAATGTGGAACTATTAAACATCAATAATATTGGCAGACGATTCCATACTCGTCATGGACTGCATTTTAATATCTTAGGGAAACGATATTTGTCAAAATGTATAGGCCAGATGCTGCATAGCTTATCTAGAAAATATGAATCACCTATTCAACTGGAGTTCAATATTAATTCAATAGTATCAGAAGACAACGTTTGCAAGACTGGGAGCGCTCTAGATGGGCCTACATTAGTTCAACACTCTTTAAATGGAATGTAGATGACAAGGCTCATGAGAGAGCTACTTCGGATAGTTGTAATCGTACACTAAACGTTGACACCGGCTACTTCGTTCATCAGGACTCATATTCGGAATGGACTAATGTTAGATCTAACCAAGATCAATCGAATCTGAGGCCAACCTTGCCACCCAGAGTCACAGACGGGCCAACATGGAAGATCTTCTTCAGCAATATATGCTCATTGAAATCCAAGATCAACCAGCTGGAAGAGATAATAAAAAACACATCAATCGATATCATGTGCTTTAGTGAACATTGGTTGAGGGAGGAAGAGGTCTCTCTCTATGTGCCGAGTGGTTTTGTGCTGGCAGCATTCTATTGCAGGAGACTTCCACTCTCACGCGGAGGATCATCCATTGTAATTAAGGAATCAATTAGTTTTAGCCCTATTGATGTATCACAGTTCTGTGTAGCCACAATACTTGAGATATCAGCCATAAGGATTAAGTCATCCAATGCCTTAGTAGTAAGTTTATATAGGACACCTGATTCTAATTTTAGGGAATTTCTTAGCAGATTGGAAGACTTTTTGACATTTGTGCTTTCTAAATATTTCAAGTTCATGATTCTTACAGGTGATTTTAATATTGATATTCTCAAGCAGAACAACTCTGAGGTTCAAATGTTTTTAAATGTTATGAGATCTTTTAACTTACATAACGCTCACTCTTATCCAACAAGAGATAAGGCTTGTCTTGACAATATTTTTACCGATCTGAGACCTAATTCGTGTGACTGCTTTATTTACAAACAGGATCTAATATCTGATCATTCTGGTTTGTTGATTCATTTAAAAAGAGATACAAAGGTACCAGTTCAATATGTTAATCCTTCTTTAAAAAAATCCATGAAAAGATTTCGTTTGGTGAAACAAGATAAATTGATGAACTTAACAGAACGCTTTCAAACTTTGACTGGTCGGCAGTGTATTCTGTTAGTAATGTAAATGAAGCATTTTCAGTCTTCTTAAGTGTTTTGACTTTCTATTACAATTGATACTTTCCTTTAATCACAACAAAATGTAAAACAAAAGCATTGAGTAGAAGCAAAAGCTGGTACACTGCGGAACTAGAAGCGATGAAGCATCATTTAATGATATTGTACTATTGATGGAAGATTGTAGATAGCAACGTTAATAAGACTAATTTTAAGAATTACAAAAAAATATACAAAAAGGCACTGAACTCAGCACAAATTGCAGCAAATGATAAATTGATTTCAGAATCTAAAAACAAATGTAAAACTGCCTGGCATATAATTAATTCTATTAAGTGCAATACAGCACCTAAATCTCCAGAAATCAAAGTTTCTCCAGATGAATTTAATAGTTTTTTTGTCAATGTATCTAACAATTCTACCAGCTCTCAAAGTAACTGCCTAAACTCTTCTATTACATTTGACGATTATCTAAAAAAAAGCAAACATTGATAGCATGGTGAATGTGACTGCATCAGGGTTTTCCTGGAAGGTAGTAGACTCTGACATGGTCAGATCCATTGTAAAACGTTTTAGTTCATCACGTAGTGAGGATGTCTTTGGATTTTCAAATCATTCAATGAAAAATATAATTGAATCCATCTTAATACCATTGACAATGTTAATCAATATGATTTTGAGATCTGGTGAATTTCCTGAATGTCTAAAGCAGTCGATAGTTAGTCCTATTCATAAGAAAGGTAACAAAGATCTCCCTGAGAATTTTAGACTAGTGGCCATTGTACCGTTCATTAGCAAAATAATTGAGACCTGTATGATGATACAACTTAATGAGTATTTTACCTTACACAACTTAGTCTATGAAAATCAATTTGGTTTCAGAACCAACTGCTCAACAATTATGGCTGTGGAAAGGATTGTAGACTTCATACTTGAAGGCTTTGAGAGCAGACTAGTAGTTGGTAGCAGCCTAATAGATCTAAGTAGAGCATTCGACACAGTATCACACTCGATTTTGTGCAAAAAATTAGAATTTTATGGTATCAAGGGTTCTGAGGTAAACTTAATCAAGAGCTACTTGAAAGATAGAAGTCAAATTGTAAAAGTCAGCAATAATTTCTCAGCTCCAAATTTTACTACAGCAGGTGTCCCTCAAGGGTCAGTTCTAGGCCCATTCCTGTTTATTGTCTACATAAATGATTACAGTTATAATGTTCCTGGTTTCACAGTGTTGTATGCCGATGATAAAACTGCTCTTCACACTTATAAAAATGAAAATAATATTATTAATAAGCTCAAGGTTTCATTGGAAAATTCAAAGCAGTGGTATAGTGCCAATCAATTGGCTCTCAATGAGAGCAAGAGCGAAAATATAATATTTTCGGTAAGGAGCAGTTCTTGTGATGATGCTCAAAGTTATCCAAATTCTGTAAAATTGCTGGGTATCATGTTAGACAGCAAGCTGTGTTGGAATAGTCACCTAGAATTTCTATGTAAAAAGTTATCGCGAACCTTATTTGTTCTAAAGAGATTGAAGTTGTGTGTGAGCACTAAAGTCTTGATATCTGCCTACTTTGGGCTGTTCCATTCACATTTATGCTATGGGTTACGCCTGTGGGGAAACTGTAGCGGCTTCAAGAAAGTTTTTATTTGGCAGAAAAAGGCTATTAGAAGCATTGTAGGGTTAAAAAATAATGAAACATGTAGACAGGCTTTTGTAAATCTGAGGATAATGACTCTGCCATCTCTGTATATTTTCTGCAACCTCATACACGTTAAACAAAACGAAGCTATTTTTCACAGGCAGGAGGAGCATCACAACCACAACACAAGAAACAATCTCCTGGTTACACCATATATTAGGCTTCACAAGTCGTTTAGAAGCCATAGATACCAACAATTTATTTTGTTCAATAAGCTTCCTTCAGCCATAAAAAAGTTGACAATTGAAAGGTATAGGGCCGAGATATCAGAATGGCTGAAAGATAAAGCTTATGATTTAAGAGAATACCTTGATTGTGATCTATCTAGCTGGACAGTATAGTTTTAAGTTTATCCAATTATATAATACTATAATTGTTTATATTCTTCTTGACGAAGCCTATTGTACAGTGTTTTGTATTTAATGGCAAATAAAATTCTTGTATTCTTATAATAACCTTGGGAAGGGGGTCAGCAATATGAAACACATGTTCAGGAAAAAAAGAATAAGTTTACAGAGTAACTTGTAGTTCTGTGAGCAGTAGACCTCACTCTCTAGAATAAGGGTGCTTGCACAGTGGAGCATCCCAAAACTCAATGATAGTCACTATCGCAAAATCTAACACATGCTGTGAAATGGTAGTATTCACATGGCTCCAGTCTGTCATACATCATTCTACAGCATGTATTTGATTTTGCAACGGCAATTGTCATAATATTTCAGGGGGGCAGATAGCCACCTAAAAACTTGTGTTTATGGTATCTCGCCTCCATTAAAATACAAGATACAGAGCGCTCCCAATTGTAAATAACATAAATATTTTTCTTTAATTTTCTTGTTTTTTTTATATATTTTTTCTTTTGTAAAATCTCACTATATTGTATTTTTTTATAAATATAAATTATCATTGTAACGGAGGGTTGAGTGTAAGAGAGGGCCGGCTGTGCGCTAACTCAGCCCTCCAGGTTAAAGTAAAGGCAGTCATCTTATCTTATCTCCCATCAGGATTTTGCCGAAATATTGCTTCCAATATCCTGAGATTGGATCATAGATCATGATGTTTGGATGATTCATCTTGATACTTTTGGTATCTGTGGAGGTATTTTAAGAATGCAGTATAATGAATATTTAGGTATAGTTTTAATACCTGCTATCATTTTTCCTTTATATTAGGGACGTTTGATATTCTCTGGGCAGAATTCTTATCTCCTGCTTGAACAGTATTGACTCAATGTATTTGAATTTTTGGCAGCCGAAGCGGTGTAATCGGTTGGGGCTTTATCTCTTTTAAAACTGACTGCGATTCCTGCGGTCACGGACTCGATTCCCGTTGTTCAGCCTGGCATAGTTCGTGTTATCCACCCCGTTAACCACACAAATCTAAGAGTCATGTGGGCATCGTCAGAAAAAGAACACAAAAATATTAATAGTATTTTCAATATTAGAACTGATATAGAGAGATTGCAATACATTCAATTATACAGTGAACCAAAGAGTTCATATACTGTGTTACTACTATGCATACACTTTATGTTCTGAGTTGGTATACAATGAATACTAACAGTAGGTCTCTATACAGTATCTGTGGAGGTATTTTAAGAATGCAGTATAATGAATATTTAGGTATAGTTTTCATACCGACACATCAAACGATTCAATGATCGAACTACGCATCTAGATCTAAAAATTACATTGATGTTATAGGAGTTGTCACTTAACTTTTTTCAATCAATTTCTCTGATGAATGCCTGTGTAAAAATGCTGCTTTCATGCCCTACGGCAACCGTAAAAGCTGACATTTTATTCTCAGATTTCAACTCTAGATTTTGTTTGTCACGAAAGAAAATGAAGTTAGTATGAATGCCAAAAAGTAAAATCAACGTTACTGTAATGAATCACATCCTCGCTTTTAATTGTGTATTTGTATATTATATTATTTACTTTGATGATAAATTTTTTCTAGTAATTGAATCTAAAATATTTTCATTATATGTCTTAAATTCAATTTCATAAGGTTATTATAGAAAATATTTGTTTCAGCCAATGTTCCAGTCAGGAGCATTTGTCGTTTCGAAAAAAGATTTTAAAAAGCTCAGTGACCCTCCAATCTGGAAGATTGATGGCAAAGCTTTGCTTCAAAAGTTCATACCTTTTCAACAGGATGGGAAAACACTTTACAAAAACACATCGGTGGTAAGCGAATTTATTCTGGAAACAGTAAAATTCTTTTCAAATTCTTACCCTAGAGGATTTTGACTCCAATTTTCGTTAAAATTGGTTTGTTTGATTTGTTAATACTGTTAATTCAGTGTACTGAAACGAAATGAATGGAATTAAGTTTTTTTTTAGTTAAACGGATTTGGGTTTTTATAATAAATGGTATTTTATAAACTAGTTTTTGTAGAGAAATTACATAGTTGCGTAATAATTTAGAAATAAACAAATTGCAATAATTATTAATTGAACAAAATTATTCAATAAAATTTTAAAATGTTGAAGTTACCGTTGAAGAAGATCTGCTGAATTCTTATTTCTTAGAATTTATTACTTAAATGCTTTCAACATTTGTTATCAGACAAAATAAACTTAGTTCAACTCAATAAGAATGAAAATTCTTGTGAAACTTTATGTACTAGACTGCAGGTTACACATAAATTTCATACCTGTTTTACCTGCCATAACATAGCCCAGTAAATTAAGGTTTTTATCGGGAATAATTAGAAAGAAGCTGAATTTTTCAGGGTTGTCAGATGTTTATGTGAACAGTATGTAGTGAAAAGTTCCCAAGGGTCCCTTGCTTGATCCCCCCCCCCCCCCTAGCCAACCCTCAAAGACCTAAAATGCCAGAAATAACTTTAAATTCGATATCCCTGTAACCATTCATCAGAGTTAATACTATTTCTATCATGTTGGTCATATTATGGACTACAACAATGGTCACAGTAAACCTTAATAGTTTTTATCATAAAAATTCAAACATCCTGAGAATTAGAATTTTAACTTTCTTTGTGGTGGCGATACTGTGGAAGATATCCATAATGAATAATAAGACGAAGTTGTCACAACCATATTTATTAAAAATAGTGAGATACTAGTTTCGGTTGTTACACCTTTATCAATCTCAATTAAACTAAGTACAGAGCAGCTTAATATATGCTAAACACGGAATGATACCATTGGCTAAGGGATAGGCTGAACTCCATTGAAGGTTTGTGTTTGGCTGAAGCTGAATGCCATAACAGGTCACGCACACTGGTGGGAGGAGCAACAAGCAAAAATAAGAATCCAAATCAAGAACAAAAAACCATGAACATCTAGAAAGTAACAAAGAAGAACAATATACAAGTAGGCTAGAATTGAATCATTTTTAAATTAAAAAATTGAAGCTCAGTGAAATGCAGAAATTTTTCATTTATTTTGTTAAATGATCAGGTTTTATGCAAATTGAGTTGAAAAATCGAATTGAACATGTTAAAAGTCTGTAACTACTATAATTATTGAGATATTCAAGAAAATATGCAAAAATTGCATTGAAACACCTTTTCAAGTATGAAGTAGATTAACTTGGTTAATGTCAGAACCTATAATTTTTTATACGTGTAGACATTCAGTTTTTAAAAATGTGGCATAACTAAATAACCGATAACAAACAACAAATTCGTAAAACATAATTGGAACATAACACACTGATTAAGCATGGTTTTCTTCAATTTGCTATTCTCATGGTTTGACCCAATAATTTTATGAATTTTTGTCTATTGGGTTGTTCACCATTTTATTTCCCATGTTTATATAAACTTTTTTTATTTTGATCAGAGGTATGAGTTGAAGTAGTATGGGAGATTCCTCCGGCAAAAAACATGTAGTCTAGGTATAGCTTTTTTATACAAGCAATTTATCCGACTAGAATCATATTTACCTCCAATAATTACTGAATAAATTACTAAATAAACTATTGAATTTTTTAATAATATTTTTGTGGGTTTGAAAAACCATTCTATTGAATGTAGTTTTTCAGTTTCACATTTTTCAAACGGTTTTCGTCTTCACATGCTCTTCTTTTTCAGTATTCTGGTTGGTCAAACTCTACCAAACACAAATATTATCCATGTAACATCGCCTTCAGACTGCAGAACAAAAAAGAGCGCGTCGTTGAATTTCTAAGAGACAAAATCATACCGTAAGTTTATTATTTATTACAAATTTTAATGGTTTAACTAATTCTATTCCTTGATCTGAATTATTATTCACACTTCTAACATTTTATCCTACAATCAAATTCCAAACAATATTTATTCCGTAATTTAGGCGAAATGGAATTGTACCATCCATAATATGTCAGACATTGATATTTGTTGTTGCAGTCCGGTCTATAAGCATCTATCATTTTATTGAACTTCATCTCCCTCTTTCACTTCTGACAACCCGTGTTTCGGAGGACACGTTAAGCCGTCGGTCCCGGTTGCATATTAAAAAAAGCAGTCGTTAAAAAAACGGCGAGGTGGAACTACCCGTAAGGGTCTCCCCACCACGAAAAGCCATACGAATTTACTTTACTTTACTTCTGACAAGAACTGTTCCCCTTCGCATCCACCATCTGGTAATATTGTACCCTTTAATATTGCACTTTAAGTTAGACCTTGGTTTCTTTCATTGACCTCCTAATATGCATTATGTTATCTATACTTCACCCCATCAAATTAGGCGGCTGTAAGAAATTGCGGTGTTGCCAGATATGAAACCAAGCCAGCAGCTGATAAAGAATCGTTAACATCAACGTACGAATTGGCAAGACTAACCGTACCGTGTTTTGCCTATTCTACAAGACTGACGCTAGCAGTCAGTTGGTTTATCACCGCAGGTAGTTGTTTTTTTTTTTTAATTTGTTTCACATAATTTGAGTATAATTCAAATCTATCAAGTAATTTAAAATCCATATCGATAATTGGAGGTCTATTACGATATTAATGTATTCCATCTTCCCCGAAACCAAATATTCTGCCGTACTAAATTGAAATTCCATTAATAGTATAATGCTCAGTAAAAACAATTGCAATAGAAGATTATTTTCTCTTTCAACTTTGGATTGCGTTAAAAATACACTGCGAAATGATTTGTTGACATAATTTACAGAGATGAAAACTATGAAGATTCAGAATCTGAGGCAGAAGGGGACGACAACGACGATGATGATGCTGATGATGAGGTTGGTATTGGCTTAAAAGAAGAAGAGAAGGATAATGGTAACGACGACGATGAAGAAGACGAAGAAGGAGATGGAGAGGAAGAAGGTGATAACGATGACGGCGTCAATGGCGGAGAAGAAAAAGAAGTTGAGGACAAAGAAAGTGAGACAAACCTTGTGTGACTGACATCCCAAAGAATAGTTTTACCTGAACTAAAGTATTCATTTAGAAAATTGTTTATATATTATATATACTTTTTTAATGAAAATAAGTAGAAACTATTTTGCTTCCAGAAGATTTTGTTATTTTTTAAATTCATCTGTTATCGACTGATTGTAATATTTTTCTGATAAGATCAGCATTAATAGTATATTATTAAGCATATTGTTCGCTTCACAATGTACGAGAGTAGAGCTTGATCGAATGTGCCATTTCTAATTGATTTGTGAACGGGCGCAATGAGATAAAATAATCCTGACAAAAGGAAAACGGAAAGTCAAAAATATTTTGTTTTGTTTTTATATAGTGATTGATATAATTTCCATTGAAAGCATCTAGGATATATTCTCAGTAAAACTAATGTTTGAAATTATGAAATTATCGCATTGAAATTTACAAGACTGTGTACTTTTCATCTTACTCATAAAATCTTGTCTATGCTAGATTTCACAATAGCAATAGTACTAGTGTGAATGTAGACAGTGTTGAATAAATTTACTTTTATCTAAATTAATCAATAAAACGTATAGGCCTACCTTTAGTTGATTTATTTCGAATATTTTTTACAATACGATTACGAACAGTCGATCACAAAAATTTGTGAAATTATTGGAAGTCTAATTTTGTTGACTGAATTAATAAATTTTATTGTTTAAAGGTGTCATATTGATTATCATAATTTGGTTTGTTCCTGATTCTGAATAATAATATAAGTATGTTATAGTTTATGTTTTATTTTGTTGAATTGTTATCCCGATTGTTCGATCTCTTTCTTAAATCAAATTTTTGATTATGTTCGTTCATTATAAAGCTGTGCAATTTTAGGGTTGATTATCATATCAATTCCGTCACAAATATGAATTTTATAATACAAAAGACTATTGTAAAGACTTGAACTATATGTATCTTTGCTTCAAATGAAACCATGTATAATCGCAATGGTCTGATTTACATTTACACAGATTGTGACTATCATTATGTCGTATTTATGAAGTTTTTATTGCTACTTTCGCCATTTTGTATTAATAAAGGACTGAACCCAATAGAACACACTCGTATTTTCAGTGTTAACCATTCATATGATAGCTTGAATTCTCAAACAACTTCATGGATCAAAGCAGAACAACACGAGCTTCAATTCTCTGCATGGGTAAGTAGTAATAAATGATCCATTTTGAGGAGTTCATACATTATTAATTTTTGAAAAGGAAAACGCGAGTGCTTTCTTTTGTGGCGCAGACTATAGTGTCTATTACTTGACTCTTGGGTTGATATAAAATTTTATCAGACTAATAAAATTCTTTAGACTAGCCTATTTTTCTGTTTTGTTTCTAGTACCAATTATACGTTTTGTTAATCTAATAAGAGATTAATCTTATATCTTAAAGTAGTGTTAAGAGCAATATTGCGAACCTGAAGTTCATAAAAAGTAGCATTGTCTGTATCTAATTGTTATGCAATGTATTACTATATTATTATTTATATTAGAAATTAATAATATAGTTATAATTTAATTAGAACTTTATTATTAGTTATATTAGAATGATACGATTATTTGTGGTGGTACCAAATTTAATTTTCGTTTGGCGTATATTTTGCTCCAATTGGGTCAAATAATCGGGTGACATTGTTCTTATTTGTTCCAAAATTACTAGTAACTTGTCATTGAATAAATAAATGAAAACTTCAAAAACTAAGCAAAGTGCATTTATTATTTAAAACAGATAAATATCTAGACTGTATTCGCGATCCCATTTATAGCAAAATGGCGAATTTCCATTTCTGCGCGCGTTCTAAAAACAATTGAAATATTCATAAAATACTTTTTTAATTTATATAGTTTTATTCAAGTATACAGCATGGGACTGGAGATACCAAGTGGGTTCTTGTAGTCTTGCAAATAATATTTGAGGATTTCAATCTCTTCACGTTTAATAGTTTTAATTTTCAATTTTTCTCAATTCAAAGCAAACTTTCAGTGTGGTTTATTCTGTACTAATTCCACTTGAATTATTGCTTTACTAGCTGGACGTTGATTTCAGGGATAAGTTTTACGATATGACGAAAAAATGTTGAAGATATTTCCAATCATACATTTGTATTTCGAATTAGCTGACGACTATCTCCTTTCTACATTACTTCTCCGATCCACTGATTTTTAATAGTTATTTATGTATTAAGAGCGTGAAGCGCGACTTTATTGCTCGAGCCAAAACATTTACTGCGCGACGCACAGCGGAGCGCAGTAATTTTGCGAGAGCAATAAAGAAGCTTCACGCGCGAATTACATACAATATTTTTCCTACAACTGAAGTTCTGGATTCCAACACAATAAAAGCTTGTAGTTTGTAACATCAGAGACCGTGCGCGGATTTGGTTAGCGTTCGCCATTGTTGAGGTTATGTCAATTTCACGGATTCTGTGATCCACCAATGAGAAGGCACCAAAATCAAAACAGAAGCGTAAAGAAAACAGCTGGCGAGCGTAAAGTACTTTACCGCTTGCTGAGCAGTAAAGAGGTATTTTACAATTAGTTTTCAGTACGTAAAGAACTACTTTATGAGCAGTTGTAGGAAAACCAATTTTTTTAAATTTGTCAACAATCTCGAAAATTTCACATCTCTATAACTATTGTATATTCAAGTTGAAACGTATTCGATTTTCAGCTTATTAAGGGTGGAGTTACGAAACAAGGCCCTATCTTCAACTCAACCCATAAATCAGGGAGTACCCATAAACCAACAACCTATAAATAAAAATATTATATATTTCAGAACTCCTTATACTATAGTTATTTAATATACACACACTGTATAATAAATATATATACAGTATATTATATAATATTAAATACGTTGAGAATGTGTGAATTCGCAGGGATAGCTGAAATTTAGGCCTCTGTTTCTGTAGCATCATACATTTTTATAACATCATTGTATCATCATTATTCACCTCATTACCAACACACATACTCAAGTGGGTTTCATCAGCAAGAAAAAATTATTGCAAACCCAGAACTTATTTTTATTTTTCATGATTTCCTATCGTTCGTAAGGTAAGTATTGTAGAATATTGGGCTTTATTAGTTATTATGATTGTGTTCATCCTGAAACATAAATGTTGAAAATAATTTGAATAAAGATGATAATCATGACCATTGACGAATTGTGGAAGTAACCCAAACGCATAAACAATATACAGAGTGATCCAAAAGTTACGCAACCCAGTAATAATTATTCAAAGGAATTAAATAAAAATCGGGTTATTTTCAAATATTAAATTATTGAAATATTAAAAAAAATTTTATCGACTTTCTAGGTGAACGTAACAAGGATGCATGGATATTTTCCAGTGAGTCATCAGTTAAAACTGAAGGTTAGCCAGAACGTTCACATTAATTCACACTACCAGTTTTTTCTAAAACAAGCGGCTATGCGTGATATATTATATAGTTTATTTATTAGGCACACTTGTTTCAGGAAAAGCTACCCTAAAATCGTCCTGACATTTTAAAAATGATTGCTATTTAAAATAATTTGTTGAGAATAAATGCACTTTCATGCTGTGAATAACACATGTTTGTCCACACACAGCTAACCCACCACTGACATTAAAAAGGAGGGGAACTTCTGGCATATTATACGCTACCTGTCTCAGACAAAGTCATCCGTTGCCAACACAAACATTAATAAATTTATTCCCATCCTTGAAAAAAATATACAATTTTAAAATACTTGGAAATTAGCTGACTACGTCCTCTAGTAAATGTGGTCAGTGTTCTACATTCCCACCGCCAAGTAAATAAATTTCCCACCACAATATATTTTTTTAATTTAGGGTTGTGTAACTTTTGGTTCATACTGTATATCGGTTTGTAAATTATTAGCCCAAAGTATTCTGAAGTATGTGCCTACGATCGGGTGCTCTTATTATTTATTAACTTTTCATGTGAAATTTAACGACTTGCAGTCAAATATTTGTTAAGAATAAGTATAACTCACTTAATCTGGCCGAGCGCTTTCGAATCTATGAGATCCAATTTCACATGAAAAGTTAATATTAACAACGCAGTTCGTCATGGAACAAGAAATCCAGGAATCTTATTATTTATTAACCTTGGTAGAGTTCGACAAATGTTTTCTTTTTTTATGTAAATTATTGAATTTTTCTAAAATAATTATTAATTTAAAATTATTATAAAGGAAGACAAAGTAAGCAAAGTATAAATTGACAACAAGAAACTTTTATTGTACACTACAAAACAACTAAACATTTAATGGTATTACAAATCATTCCTAAACAAGTTACTCTGCTTCCTTTTTTCAACTCACATATTTTCATGCAAGTCTTTCTTGAAGTAGGTTGCTTCAAGCACATTGTTCAACTGCAGATCCAAGAGGTCAGAATCATCTTCATCGAATTTCAACCTTTCAGCACGACTGGCCCGACTGTTGTAGAATGAGAGTTTCGGCTGTTTCTCTAATATTCTACTGTAAGCATGGCACAATCGTCCCATTTCTTCAACCGTCAACTGAAAGGGGCGTAAGGTAGGATCTAGGTCTGCCAATTTGCACATTTCCTGCGCGTAGGCGTCCCTGGTAGCCATGGGGAACAGCGTCCTGTGAAAAAAAGAGATTTAAATTTCTCTAGGAATGGGCATTTCGATCATGCTTCGCTCTGCGTAGCTCCCAGGAAAAAGTCAGCCTAAAGTTGCAGCCAATGTTACTCTATTGTACATAATAGTCATAACATGTACCAACCATATTACCCACAAAGGCTGTAAATGGAACTACATGAGTGGTTAGAAATTCACAAGGATTCCATACAACTTCTTCTACACATACTGAATCTTCTTCTAAAGGCTCAGTTTCCAACTTTGCGGATTCAGACAGCAGGGAGGGCAAGAATACACTTCAATTGATGCTTTTGGTATAAAGGATCCTATATCGAAAGCATCAATTGTAGAGTCTTCTTGTCTTGTCCGTTTGTCCAAATCCGAATAGTCGGAAATCGAGGCTTTAGTGTTATTCTATTTATTTGGGATCCACACTTCTCCTTGCTTGCCATTTATTTTGTTCTGCTGCGTCTTGAGGACAGAGAACTGAAGGCTCATATCCTCTAGAAGGGTGTCCAACCATCACCTATTAGATCATCCTCTAGGTTGGCAAGTATGCAAGTTGGCACTGTTGACTATTGAAGCTGCATCCGATCGGGTGCAAAAATGATTGGAGTCAAATAACTGATCGCAAGCATCCTTACTTCACTTTAGTGAGGTAGGAACAACTCATCTCATAGTCAGTGATCAACTTTAATTCAAATCTAGAGGTGCATCTAGACAGCGAACAAAACCCCGACACGTAGCATCAATCTGCAAAGAGATTGTGATGTTGCATAACATATTATTGTGTTTATGGTGTGCTGTTATGGGACAATGCTACAACCAGTTGATTCTGTTTAACGGACGCTGTCTGGACCTCAACCCTCCAGCATGCACACGACAACCTGGCACTCTAAAGAATAGGACTCTATCATTGATTATCGGAAATACCTTGACACAGTCAGATACTCACTCATATAATCAAACACTATCAAATTAATATGTTATTTGATATCATATAGTATTGACAATTTTTTTGAAGTGTATTATTATTATTGATAATTGTAGCCTATAATTTATCAATAATAACCCTCAGGTTCCCCCACCCTGATGACATTTGTCATATACCTATAGTTAGCAAAGGCTACTTGAGATTTCATAAGGAGGATTTTATAAGGATTTACATTTTAGGCTACATGTGATTTTAATTTTTTTGTGTTTAATTTGGCAAATATGAAGTTCAAGTACTTTGTCTTCATGATCTCAGCATGTATTTGTATGTAAAACACCTATGTACAACTCAAATTATATCAGGATTTAGGCATGGTCTAAAAGTAGCCCAACGTGACGGCCTGCAGCATTGGGGCCAGCTGACAAAATCAAATAAGTGCCAGTTTGTCGATGCATGCACCGCCAACCTGGCACACTTAGGGATTCAGCCCATGGCGACGGCGTACAACTTTGACGTTAGCCCAGCTTGGAATCAAAGTTTGTCGTCAGCCGCCTTTTACATAGTCCACTTTGACATCGTCCCCTCGATGCACATCACTTTCTTAAGACTACTTTACTACTCAAATAAGTTCTGCAACAATAAGTTATAGTTTTTTCGGCACAAGTTCACATTTTTATATAACAATATTATAATTGTTATTTAATATTATAATTTAATGCAAATGCATGATATATCAGTAATTGGAAACAGACGTAGTATAGTGACTTGAGTGCCTGACTTCGGTGGTTCCAGGTTTGATTTCCACTCAGCCTGGCATATTTTTCATCAACATTCACCTTATTGCCCACGCACATGAGTCTTCAACATAAAATTAATAGATAAATAAAAATTATGCTACTTTTAATAATAAACTGTAATACAGTAAATTTACTTACGCAATTCCACGAACATGATACTTTTGACGAAAGCTAAATACGCATCGCACAACTTTCTCAATTAATTGAAAAGGTAAATCAATTACTGGAGACTCCAAAGGAACAAAGTGCACTACACCCACATCCACATCCGGTTTTGGTACAAATGCTTTGCCTGTAAAACAAAGTACTGAAGTATTAATTGTAACTCATGCCAATTTATCATTATTTTATCAAATTTGAAAGCATGCTGAACTACATTTTCGTAGCTGCTAAAAGCAAAACGAAAAATTAAGTTCGGTGTCTCAACTCGAATAGTCGGGCAATGAACTGCTCACGTTTTGTTATTTCGGCGGCGGGTTAAGCCTTTCTACACTTAACCAAGTTTTAGTTTTCGTTCAGTTTACGTTGGCTGGGAAAAACTGGTTTCATGAGGAGTCAAAGTTCAGTGACAATTTTCAGTTTTACAATAATTGTTGAGTAGCAAAAACAAACTTAATCATTGAGGTTTATATGGAGTAATTGCAAAACAACTGCAACAGTGATTGGCGAATATCGGCTTGCACCTCTGCAAATTGCAGCGAAACGGCACTGCAAATTTGGGAAGGTTCAGGGCATCTTAGCCACCCCTTTTTGTGGATTTGAAGAAAGCAGGCTGATACATATGGGCGGCCACAAAAGGACCTAATTTCCCAAGCAATTACATGTGGATTTTTCTTTTCAGAAAATTTATTTACATCTTATTCTCTACTACAAACAGAAATATGACAATAACAAGTTTCAATCTAAATTTTCTTGTACATTATGAAATATTTAGCAAATTAATATGATCTAAACTAGTGAGCCCAACGGGCTGGAGAACTCGCTTGCATACAACTAATTTTGGAAAGGGAAACTCATTTGGGAAACTTATCCTGGGGTAAGGTAGTAACGAAAAACGGCTGTTTAGACGATACTGATTTGCATAAAATTCACAAGACATCTATCACTTGAAGCTCAAGTTCATCGTTGCTCTGATACACAGATTTATTTTCCACAAAAAAGACCTACCATGCTCATAGGCACATATTAATATCAGGGCAATGAAATTTCTGTATCTATAGAGTAGACTAGCTATTGTGCCCGTCCTTCGTACGGATTATGTTTAGAAATAAGACTTTCAAATAAGAATTTCGGCTTTTTTGATAGCAACGATCATGAAGTTGTTAGCAGCTTAGGTCCCGTTCATACAATACAGTTTTTTTGCGGTACGGTTTTTTTACTGTACGGCGTCAACTGTACTGTGATGTTCACACGGTCCGGCTTTGCTGCTTATCTTATTGCTGTGCTCTCCTCCTTCTTCCATTGCGCTTCCAGTTCAGTTTTATTTATTCCAGTCCAGGATTTTTTTATTTGTGTAAGATTTTTTTAAATAAGTTTCTTACTGAAGGTTTCTCTTAAATTTTGATCAAAGTACGCAAATTCTGGTTTCAATATTCCACACATTTTTCTCTCATTATTTTTATATTAATCTTAAGTCTTGTCCCACAAGGCGGGTCTCTCATATATTAGAGAAATTAAATTTTCACAATTAATATCTTCCACTTCTGGACACTGGAATTCACTAATAAGAAGATCAATGCTGAAGAATATCAATGAAGAAGATCAATGCTGACGATCTGAAGACTGCTTCCAGTGTAATAAGCGTATCGTTTGAACATATCCATTACCGGTACAATACATGTGCCACCGGATACGGATAGTTATTTTGCGGTACAGCTGATTTTAGTGATACAGTTTTCGAAGACAAAACCAAATGTAGAAATCGGCTAGAACAGCTTTTTTTACTGGATCCAGTCGAAACAGTATTGTGTGAACATACAATATGAAATTTACATGCAAACGAAGGACTGCAAAATAACTGATACAGCAAATTTACTGTACCGCACAAGAACTGTATCGTGTGAACGGGCCCTTAGTAAACAACTTAGAATGTAAACAATTTAGTGAGAGGCATCAGAGAGAATATTTTTTGAGAACAGCTGATTGATATATCATGATAAATTACGTGATTTTTTATTGTGGTAATAATAGTGCTACCTGGCGAATTCCCAAGAGCCTGGCACAAACCGAACCTTCCTAAAATGTTAATTTTTGTTTCGATAAATTGAAATTAGAAAATTTTGTTTTTTTCAACAAAGAAATAATTGATAAAACATAAGATGAGCTTTAATTCACCAGACATATGTTTCCTAAAAGACTGCAATGCTCCGACTACACAAGTCTGCAGACAGCGTAAATAACGCCGCGAAGGGCCCACCATTTATATTTGAGAACAGCTGATTGATATATCATGATAAATTACATGATTTGTTCTTATTCTTATGTGGTAATAAAACTTGGAAGAAATGTATCCAAAATCGCACAATACTTGGTTTTTAAACGTTTATTATTCTGTTGAAAAAAAAGTTAATCTAGTTTTTTATAGCTAAAGACATTGTCAATAATGTTTTCAATACTGTTCAATAACTAAAATCCCGATCGATGCTCTCGTTTTTGAGGAGAAGGCCGCGTAAAATGTATCCAAAATCGCAAAGTACTTGGTTTTTAAACGTTTATTAATCTGTTAAAAAAAAAGTTAATTTAGTTTTTTATAGCTAAAGACATTGTCAATAATGTTTTCAATACTGTTCAATAACTAAAATCCCGATCGATGCTCTCGTTTTTGAGGAGAAGGCCGCGTAAAATGTATCCAAAATCGCACAGTACTTGGTTTTTAAACGTTTATTAATCTGTTAAAAAAAAAGTTAATTTAGTTTTTTATAGCTAAAGACATTGTCAATAATGTTTTCAATACTGTTCAATAACTAAAATCCCGATCGATGCTCTCGTTTTTGAGAAGGCCGCGAAAAATACCTTTGCGGCCGTGACAGACAGACAGACAGACAGACAGACAGACAGACAGACAGAAAGTGAGATAAGACTATTTTCGGCTTATTTAACGTATAAAACGTAAAAATAACCAAAAAATATACAATTCTGATAAATGTACAGACAAAACTCTAATTTTATTTATATAGATATATTTACCACATAACCAGCAGGCTGTTATGGATGTTATCCATATTTTATCAGGGAAATGAAATTAGTATATCAGCTGATAGAGATTCTATAAAAAAGTCTGATCGCATTTATTCACCTACAGCTGATAACTCAAAATATATTTTGTAATCTATTGCGAATTCCATATGGTGAAAACAACTATTTTCTATATATAGTGATATATAGATATATTAATGAAGGGCTGAGAACCTATCCTTTTGTTTCGCCTCAAAAAGGATGAAGGAGTGGGTCAATTTCATTGGCAAACGAACTTGACTTGTCTAAAGATACCAAGAATCTGTGTTTCAAATTTGAAGTTGATTGATAAAGGCGTTCGAAAGTTTTCGTGGAACATACAAACACACAAACAATCACACAACGCCTCGAGCCTCAAGTCAAAAGAAAGAACTCGCTTCGCTCGTTCAACTATATTTAAGAAAATAGTTGTTTTCACCATATGGAATTGGCAATAGATTTCAAAATATATTTTGAGCTATCATCAGCTGTAGGTGAATAAATGCGATCAGGCTTTTTATAGGATCTCTATAAGCTGATATACTAATTTCATTGCCCTGATATATGGATACTAGCCGGCAGACTCGCTTCGCTCGCCTTAATCGTCTAGCCAGGGGGCTCCGCCCCCTGGACCCCCGGGGGGTCCAACTAATTTCCATTGTGATTAGATAAATTTACAGAAATAGGTGATTTTGGGGAGAATTTTGATACCATTACTTAGTATGCATCTAGGGTCTTAATCAAACAGTGGTATTTCGATTATATAGATATAGATTTCACTCCATGTGGCCTTGAGGTTCTTGAGAAATTGTGATCAACTAAATTCCAAAAATCCTAAATTTTGAGATGAATCATGTAACCCTATTTTTCACGTGTTTAGCACCCCAGCTGAAAATTTGAACTTTTTTGGCCTTGTGGTTCTTGAGAAATTATAATCACCTAAATTTTCAAAATCGTTAATCTATGGTAAATTAATTTCACAACTAATTTTTTGTTGATTTTCTGATCAATACCTATTTACACAAAAATTCTCAGGCTCATGTACTGTTACAAATAGTATTTTATTGATTCCTTAATACTTCTTTGTAAACCTAACTATTGATAGGTAAGAGTTCTTATAAGAACTGATATTTATTCGATTTGAGCGTTGGTTGAAATTCACAAATACTCGGAGAATGATGTTAGCAGTCTGATGCATGCGCGATTAATCGGCTCCAGCAAAGTTGTACCAAGCAATATTGTACTAATATTAAAAATTATTGTACTTGACCTAACAGGCAGCTCGGCTACTTTTTTACTTTTCATAAACGTTGGCTTTTAGCTATTGAAATTATTTTGGTAGCTCGGGATAAGTTTGCTTTGTTTGAAACAAATTATTATTCATTAATAGACCTAACCTACTGAACTTGCCAGCCAAACAGCTTAAAGGAACAGCTGATAGAAGTCAACCGTTTTCAATCATATGGCAGACCCCTTAGCAGCGTTATTTACACTGTCTTTGAACAGCAAAAGACTTTGCACTTTGCATGTAGGCTACCATACAGTCGGAGCCTTGCAATATGTGGGAAACATATGACTGGGTATGATGAAATGTTATTATGCCAGGTTGATGACATCTGTTAAGTGCAAATTTCAAAATATTTGGCTGTTTATCACCAAACTTTTCAAAAATCATCGATTTTGGGGCTAATTTTGAAACTTTTTTCCAATGTACATCTAAGGCCGATACTTAACATGAATACCAAATTTTATCTGATTTGACCTTATGGTTCTCTAGAAATTGTTGTCACCTAAATTTTCAAAAATCTTAAATTTTGGGCCCATTTTGGGGTAAATTTTGAAACCCTTTCTTAGCACGCGTCTAGTCCTCCTACTGAATACGTGTACCAAAGTTTATCGTTTTTGGTCGAGTGGTTCCTGTGAAACTGTGATGAATGAGTCAGTCAGTGGTATTTCGATTATATAGATATAGAAGATAGATATAAACAGCTGTTTTTCATGTGGTAAATATACAGGGTGACCCATGTAAGGTGTAAATGCCGGTTACCCGAAGTTTTACATCAAATTTCTGACAAAAAATGTTCAGTGACATTTTTGCAATGGGGCCTTTGTTTTTGAGATATCTCGATTTAATTACTTTTTCGAGATATGATCATTTCCCGCCATTAAATGCTCAATAACTCAAGAACTAGTGATCGGATTGGAACTATGATGACATTGTTGGAAAGAGCACAACATTTCGCTATAGATACACGCATTTTCAATATGTAACCCCATCATTTAGGGTGTTTTTTTAGGGGTCAAAGTACAAAAACGTGGATTTTCCGAAATCTCACTGAAATTTCAAAGCGATTTTTCTCGATTTGTTTTTAGGGTGACATAATGAAAATTTTAGATAAAAAATTCCTCATTTCTTAAGCTTCAAAATAAGCCTAAAATCTTTCAAATTAATGAATTGCAAATGCTTGAAAATTGTTGAAAAACTGTCACAATCTCACAAGAATTAGTGTCTAAGGGACAAGAGGTGAGAGAGTAGAAATTTGATTTCAAAATCTTGTTGTACTCATATGTTTTTCCAAAATGATTAATCTATGTTGAATCGCTGCTTCCTAATAAAGGTAGATCGGATGAGAGCACGTTCACAAGAAGTGGTGCCAGCAATTTTCATAATACACATACTTGGGCAACTGAAAATCCTTATGTAATGAGACTAAACCGGTTTCAATTTCAGCACTAGTTTTCTCATAATTTGTGGGCTGGAATAATCGATAATCATATTCTTGGGCCATATTATTTTAACAAACATTCAAATTGTGAAGTATTTGTTTAATTTTTATGTGATTTCAAATAAAAAATTTAACTAAAAAAAATGCTATTGAAATTTTTGTAAAAGACTAAATAAATTTTCATTTAATAAATTTACCAAAAAAATTATCAATGAAAAAATGTTCTAAAATATTAGATCTTTTTGATCTCATGGAAGAATTGCCTCTTAATGCTTTGAGGCAAGGAATGTGGATACACGGTGGCGCATTTGCTGGAAATGATTTTTATTTATACTAGCCTGATTCACGTTATGATTAATAATGTTTGGTATCTGCTGATTCTTTTGTCAGGCTACATTAAATTGAAAACTCTATTTTCAATCTATTGAGAAATGGCACGCATTCTATCCATGAATAGATAAATAAAGTAGGCAATTTCGCATATATCATAGCACTTAAATAAACTGATATCGTGCTTTGGTCATCAGAAATGAATATGTTACACACTCATTTTTCTTCAGTTGATCCTGATTTTCAATCTCATACAATGGAACAATCTTAGAAATGTAAAACTTAATTAAGGAATTATGTTGTGAAGAATCTCTTATTTTTCCAACGATGACTTCAGAGCTGTGATTCGGTAAGACGTTTCTGATAAGAGTACTGTAATACAGTACTTACTGTAGATCAGTATTTTTACGTAGTGTGTCTTGTTACTTTATTTAGTTTGCCATCAACGGCTTCCTGTGGTCACTCAGGGACCACAGGAATTAATAATTTATTTTGAAAAAACATCTGATTACAACAAGATTTTGAAATCAAATTTTTACTCTCTCAGCTCTTGTACCTTAGGCCGTGTGCATAGTGAAGCGTTCGAGAGCAATGAGCCTAGAGCATAGAGCAAAGCCTCGAATTCAAACACATGCTGTGGTAATGTAGTTGTACATAGTGGAGCAGTGCGTCAAGGTCACGCGAGGAGGTCTTGAAAGAGCAGAGCTGCGAATTAAAACGAGTTTGATTTCTCTGCTTTACTCGCTTATCGATGCCAGCCGGTTCTGCCATTTTTCTGCGTTCCGTACCGCATTCAGCAGCATACGTTCGCTTTTAAAAACTTTTTAGAATCGGGTTTCATCGGTTTTCAAAATGAATGTTGATCTGCTGATAAGTGGAGTGTTCAAGAGGCAACCTTTGTGGGACCAAATGAATAGGAAACCAAAAACCACAAACGCTTCATTCAAAAAATATTTCTGTTCCTTATAAATGATTTAACCTGTATAGCCTACTAGAAATGATAAATTAATTTCTTGGATTTATTGTTCCATAACGATCTGCGTTTTTATTATTAAGTTTTTATTGTAAATTCATTACACGACTTGCAGTCAATTTTAATTTTGAATAAATAATAAATGTACTCACATTTTCCCGAACGTTTTCGAGTTATTGAATCTCATTTTCAAGGCCTTGATTATATATTCACAATTTAAAAACTGAGTGCAAGTCAACTTTTTATTGTGAATCTAAAGGCTTTCAGTCAATTTAAATTGTGAATAAATAATACTTGTACCCACTAGTTTATTGATTTTATTATTCACAAATTTGTTATTTATCAGTTGATTTATTATTTTATTACGGTACTATTATTATTAATTCATTTATTATTTATTCGCAATTAAAATTGACTGCAAGTCGTAAAATTACAATAGAAAGTTAATATTATCGATTCCCATAAATGGAAGACTGTGCAATTGATAAATTAATTCATTAACTGTCTGTATCGTTAATATATTTGACATTCGAAATATTTTGTTTATTCATTTATTAGATAAATACTAGTAGTTCTGTGAACAGTAGACCTCACTCGCTCAACACTCACACATAAGGGGATGACATTTTCGAAAAAAGTTGAAGAGCGTTTTCAATAGCTGATTTTAATTCCTTAATCTTTTATTGAGGACAGAAACTGTAAAAATCAATATTTGAAAAGACCAAAGTTTATGACGCCGCCTAGAAATCACCCCTCGTTTGAGAGACAGTGAGAAAAATGAAGGGTTCTCATGCATTTTTAGCAGCTTTTAATATGAATAAATCTCCAATAATAAAAAACAGAAATTATTCATCAAATAAATGATGAATTTATTTATTTATTTACTTTTTTTCATCCATCTTCCATTCCCAATTTTCACCAACTAAAATTTTGTTGTTTTTTACCTGTGATGATCAACATAATATCACTATCATCATTATACTATCTGGTTTTTCTTTACAGCTATATGTTATATTTTTTTATCATAATATTTTCTGACCTAAAAAATATTTTGGAACATTGAAAGACAAAAAATTGAATAACATGTGGAGACGGTGACCAAGAGATAGGCAGTCCAAGACTATAAAGAATGTGTTGTGTAAACACACTGCGTAGGACCAAGCATGCATGCACACACACACACACATGCGCGCGCGCGCACTTGCCAGTTATAATCTACTAAACTGGATTCTACTAAGCCTAGCTGGCCCGACGCCCGTTGCTGCGTTCTCATAAAATTCTCCTTGATTTTATTATTTGTCACCTCCCGCTGAGGTTACATTTCAAATTGGGAAAGAAGTTAGTCCCAGGGCTCTTTCAGCTGATCATAGAGGCCTCCTTTGTAGTTTTATCACCACCTCTTAATGAAGAAACATTTCAAATTTAAACCTACGACTATACGGGTAGAAGCTAGGTTTTTGATTTTATTATTCGCCACCTCCCGTTGAGGCTGCATATCAAATTTCTAGCTGCATTGGTTAACAGATGTCATCAACCTTTCATAATTACATTTCATCATACCCATCAGTCATATGTTTCCTAAATATTGCAAGGCTCTGACTGTATGGTAGCTTACATGCAAAGTGCAAAGTCTTTTGCTGTTCAAAGACAGCATAAATAACGCTGCTAAGAGTCCTGCCATATGATTAAAAACTGTTGACTTCTATCAGCTGTTCCTCTAAGCTATTTGGCCAGCAAGTAGGTTAGGTCTATAAAATGGATTAATTAATAATAATTATTAGCTCCCCTATTAAAATTTGAAAAAAATATATATACATCACTGGGCCTAGGAATAAGGAACATCCATATGAAAAATCATAGCAATTGGTCTAGGCGTTCGTCTTTAATCGTGAGACAGAGAGACAGAGGAAATTCCGATCGTCTTAAAGGATAGACCTCACTATCGTTCGGTCAATAACTATTGTAATGCAGAGGATATTCCCAATAATCAATAAAATAGGCTTTTCATTAATAAATTTCATGATACAATTCGGCATGTAGTTGTGAACGAACTGGCCAGTGTGGAGATGAACGGCCTTGATGCTCGCTGCTTCAACTCCTCACTATGAACACAGTAGTTCTTTGCTCTTTTATCGCGGACTCTAGACTCTTTACTCTTGGCTCTTTTACGCTTTGCTCTCAGCTCCACTATGCACGTAGCCATATTAGACACTAATTCTTGTGAGTTTGTGACAGTTTTTCAACAATTTTCAAGCATTTGCAATTTATGAATTTGAAATATTTTAGGCTCATTTTGAAGCTCAAGAAATGAGGAAGTTTTTCATGTAAAATTTTTATTATGTCACCCTAAAAACAAATCGAGAAAAATCGCTTTGAAATTTCAGTGAGATTTCGGAAAATCCACGTTTTTGTACTTTGACCCTTAAAAATCACCCTAAATGATGGCGTTACATATTGAAAATACGTGTATCTTTAGCGAAATGTTGTGCTCTTTCCAACAATGTCATCATAGTTCCAATCCGATCACTAGTTTTTGAGTTATTGAGCATTTAATGGCGGGCAGTGAGTGTATCTCGAAAAAGTCATTAAATCGAGATATCTCAAAAACAAAGGCTCCATTTCAAAAACGTCCCTAAACATTTTTTGCCAGAAATTTGATGTAGAATCTCTGGTAACCGGCTTTTACACCTTACATGGGACACCCTGTATATTCTCTATAGATTGATACACTAATTCCATTGCCCTGATACATAGGTATATGAGTACGGCAGGCCTTTTTTGTGGAAAATAAATGTGTGTATCAGAGCAACAATGAAATTGAACTTCAAGTGATAGATGTCTTGTGAATATTATCTAAATCATTATTTTCAAAACAGCCGTTTTTCGTTACCACCTTCCCCTTCGATAAGCTTCCCAAATGAGTTTCCCTTTCCAAAATTAGTTGTTTGCAAGCGAGTTCTCTAGCCCATTGGGCTCACTAGTTTATTATAATTTTATTGGAATCGGTTTCTTTTTGGTTATATATATTTATTATGCTAGGAAGTCAGAATAAAAATCGAACAATTTCTACGCAATCCACCATTCAAAGCAATAAATACAATAAAATTGACTAAATCTATATAATAAGAGAGAGAGAGAGAGAGAGTGTGTGTGTGTGTGTGTGTGTGTGTGTGTGTGTGTGTGTGTGTGTGTGTTTTGTCTTACGGATTTAATAGAACCGATTTGGAACACTAAATTTTGCACATAGCTTCCTCTAAACTCGATTCTGTGCACTTCAAAGCCCGATTTTCTATTTACCTTTCAAACTTTTCAATATGATGTTTAAATTTCAGTTATGGGCACTATTACTGTTTCAAAATGTGTTTAGATGCAGGAACCTCATAGAACAGCTGATAACATGATACGTCACTTAGGTGATAACATAGATGATACGCAGATATGTCTTAGGCCAAAGCAACAGAATAGCTCTGTATTAATATTACAGGTGCTAATTACCCAGCGTCATGCGGGCTTACTTATTGTGTGTATTGAGCTTTTCCTGTAATACAATTTTTCCTGCAAAGTTGCTAAAAATATAGTTTACTACTTATAAAAAACACTAGAAATTCACGTCATCAGAGCAAAAACAAAACCAGTTAATTTGTAAGCTTCTCGTTTCAAACAGATGAACTGTATAGTATTTCACTCACCCTTCCTAGTTTCGTAATTTTGTGACCACTACCATAAGTTATCCACGAGAAAAGAAAAACTTCAAACTGAATTCCCGGACAAGACCGGGTAAAATGCATTCGTGTTGCAACCACGAATATTGGCCAAAAGTACTATGAAATTATTTTCAAATCAATTGTGCACATCCCACCCCTCAGTTAAATGTATGAAATCTTGTAAAGCTCCCTCAACAGGTAAACCTACATTCAATCTCTGCTAGTGTAAAATCCACAGCTAAAAGACTTATTGAAAATCAATATTTATTGAGCATTTGCTTAAAATAAAATTCCTTACCTTCATTATTCTACTCTTGACTTTCATCTTTTTCTATAAATTTGTTAATGGTGATTTTGTGCACAACAAATCCATATTTCTGCTCTATTTGATCATCATTGAGGTGCACCTCTGGCAACAATCTATCATAGAATTAGTAGAAGAAGGTCTGGGAGCAGAAGGCTGTGAACATTTTAGTTCCCTCCCAGATTCCAGTGGAAGGAATTCGGGTAGAAATTACTTTCTAAATATTGCAGCCTGCAGCCGACCTGTCACCTCGACTACAGTATCAAATTGAACTTGGGGATTGGAAAAATAAAAGTCCAGTGATTGAGAAGACAGGTAACCGACTGAGCACATTTGAAAATAAGAGGCAGTATCACAATACATACATACATTGACACACACATGCCTATACTCAAAACCCACTTTTTTGGAATCAGGGGAACTAAAAGCGTAAAAATAATATATTAAAATTCGGTTAGCTTACATTTTTTGGAAAGCAATCATTCTCTAACCTACGGTAGTAGGGCTAGGACAGAAAAAAGTAAATACACTAACCTGGTATAGTGAAACAATGCTTTACGTGACACCAATTCTGGCACATGATTGACAAACGGCAACGTTGAGCAGAGCCTATAGTCGCTACCATTCTTTCTGCTACTTCTTTCTGGAAGGTGAGTGTCATCTGCACTCTGCCATAACTCCAAGCATTAGTTCTGCAAAAGATTAGTCGATAATTCTAATAGACGAATAAATATTATTATTTACAAGAAATAGTTAAACATAAAATAGAAACATAAAATAAACATAAACATTGACATACAATCTAAATTATCAATTTTATTTGAAATGGTAAAAAGCGTACTAGGTAATTACAGTCCTATACTATACACAGAAATACTATATACAAACTGGTTACTGGGCTCATATCCCAATATAGTTTGAATTCGAATATTGAAAATTCTCACATAAATTTTAGATAACACAATCTATTAAACAATGAAGCCTCTTAATTATTTCGCATGAGTCTTGTTGAATACTGTGCTTTTAGATCATAGTTTAGCTTAATTCCCGTAGTAATCGCCATCCAAAACTAAATACAAGCTGTGGATTGGTGTATTGACACACCATAGAAGCAGCGTGAATACCATTATTCCAAAACATGTGTTTGGTTTTGTGATAGAGATTATCATCGAGTATTGGATGCTTCACGTTGCAAACAACCCAACAGTTCATATAGTAATACTAGTAGTTAAACCCTTTAAATAATTCTAGATTATTTATCAATACGTTCTGGACGTGGTGAATCTAATCAGAGGAAATCGATTGTCATTACCTTTCGGCAATGCAATTCAGCCAACGAATGATCAGATGAGTGGCAACATTGAATGGAAGATTGCCTATAAGATGAATGTCAGGAGGCGCTTCACTCCATTCTTTTCTTCTGTCCTCGCTGAACATCTTATCCATTTTAAAGCTCATCACATCGCCATAGATAATATCTAGTGGGCATGGTGATGCCTCTGATAGCATCTGAAAAATATAACAAAAAACAATATAGTCAACACTGATATTTATTTTACATGATAAATATTACTTCACTTCCGAAAGAATTGAAACTGAAAAAAATGAGATGATTACACTCTCAAACAAATTTGAGATAACTGTAATAGTTATTGATATAAACTGATAACTCTATGTTTGCAACATTCAATACAATGCACAATAATTATGGTACTTGTCTTATTTTGACAGTTTTACTAAGATGGCTTATGTTCAAGGTCCAAAACCCAGTAAGAGAAGGCTCTTGATGCTAACGGTTCAGGCTGGAATACACTATGGTGTAGAAATATGGCCTGATGCCAATAAGATACAAAAGCACCGGACCAGGACTGCATCAGCTCAGAGAAGAGGAGAACTTAGAATATCATGTGCTTATAGGACAGTATCTGAAAGTGCAGCTCTGGTGATGGCTGGAGTTATTCCCATTGATTTGCTTGCCTTGGAGCGAAAAACAGTTTATATTCAGAGTGAAGAGGTTGCTTCAGCTCAGACAACACTTCACTTCACAGGCTTCACTTCATGGCAACAACACTGGAACACGGCAACTGGGAGGACAGAATGTCAGAACATGGATACAACGGAATTATGGGGAAGTAAATTTCTACACGGCCTCACAGGCCGTAGCCACAGCAGGTACTAACTTTTTAAAATGAGGAAAGTAGCATCCACAGATTGAAGACTTTGTGACTGTGAGGTGGATAGTATACCATACCCATTTTGGCTGCCCTTCATTCCACATGGATCGGGTTAATGCAGAAACTAGTCTGAGAAACATCACTCCAGATAATGCGGTTGGATATTCCAGTCAGAGGATCGTTAGGAGGCTGTAGCCACCTAAGTTGAGGCAGTCCTCAGATGCAAGAAAGACAAAGGATGTCTTGAAGATGGATCAGCATTGAGAAATAGTGGATGAAAGAGGAAAAGGCTTGTTAACCAATATGAGCACTCTTGTCTCAAATTGCGAGAGCTGTTTCAGATCGGAGATTAATGCTGTCGAGGTGGCTTTTAGTTGAGGTGCGGCCCTCCTGATACCGCGCTTCCAGACAGACCCACAACCACCTGGTGCCTTTTTGAGGGCTTACTACACTCACAAAAAACGTCTCAATTTGTGTCACACAAAAATTGAGAATTAAATGGATCTCAGTTACTACGCATGCAAACTTTCGAAATATTATAATTAATTTAAAAGTTATTAAAATATAATCAATCAAATCAACAAACTTAATAAACGTACTTGAATGTTTAGAAATATTTAATATGAAAATATAAATATTTGTGATTGAAAAGACGTGACTTGTACATTTTCGGCTCTGAAATTTGTAACAAAATTCAAAATGAATCCACTTTCTTTGGACTATTGAACTGTTTTAGTGCTTCGTTTTTAAAGTGAACTTTTAAATTTATATTCTTGTTTTCGGAAGAATTAGTAATTCTACTGTACTTCAGAGAGAAATTTCTAGTTTAACTTGGATATAACCTAAAATTTGAATTTTTTAGTTGTACATTTGTAAGCAGTTGTAAGAAAGCAGTAGTGGACTGTGCCTGTTGTATCTTTACTTGATAGTATTTCTTGTAATGAATGAATAAATAATATTAATTTTCAACTAGTTTCCGCTATTCCATTGTATTGGCGAGAGGAAAGCACAGCGTTCTTTCTTAAATATAAGCTGTTTATATTAATAATGATCAAGTAGTAAACTAGGTCTTCACCTCCAGTGGAGCTTCGAATCGTTTGTCCTTCTCAATAACAATGATTCGAGAAGGATTTTTCCTGATGATAGATCTAGTGATGGAGCCAGGGCCTGGGCCAACTTCGCAAACTTCCCCATTTCTTATCTTGCCTGCTACTTGCACAATTCTATCAGTGATTTTTGTTTCCAGGAGAAAATTTTGAGATAGATCTCGCATAGCACGTAGCTTATAAAGGCGAATTATATCACGAATTGTGGGCAAAGGGGGCAAGCGTGCGTGAATTAATTTCATGGCTATTTTCAAAATATTCAAAACTAATTCAGTAAACGTGATAGCAGATTTATAAACTGATAATCAACTTCCAAAACAAATGGATAACTGTGCTCTTTTAAATTCGCTCTGCTTTTGGTACAAGTTCCGGTTCTTCAAAGTCATCAAGAAAAGTCTCCTGTTTAATGGCGGCTATTGAGTAGCCGTAAATGCCGAAAGCAATTGCACCCAGTGCCAGCCCAGTGAATGCGTTGCGGGTTTTGATTTTCTTCAGTCGCTGAACACGTTCCAAATTTTGCTGTTCAACAATTTTCATGTAGTTCACTGTACTTTTGTGCATAAGACTAGATTCTTTGCTAAGATCTACTTTTTCCATAGGTTTCTCTTCCATTGCTGTCCAAGGATACCTGAGGGAAAAACAACACAGTCATTAATAATCATAATTTAATGATTTGATTCGCAATCAATCATCACATTTATTTAAAAATATTCAGTCTCATACTGGATTAAGAGTTGAATGAATGCTTTTTTCGTGCCGAATAGATTATGCTCATCGCTAACTTAAGCTTTGATTACACTGGACAAGTGTAGCCAGTCAGACAAGTTACAATAATGGCAATAATTATACAAATACTGATGCTTACCTACAGGTTCCACTATTATAGTATAAAATATCTGACATACTCGAATATAAACCAGGAAATAGAATATAGATTAGGATTTATGTAAGGTAAATCCTACAAATTATCAGCCGGTTAAGGATAAGTTTGTCTTTATGTTCCTATATTTATGTATAAAATATTATCTTACTTAAGACTCCAAACTATCAGAAAAGTCATCCAGTCGCCCAAAAATGCGATGGGACTTTTCACAGTGGTGCCAAGAGCACATTCATTGTATCCGATCAATCAGCGGCTCATTTGTCCATCAAGGCGGTCCAGATTCATGTATCATAACATGTTGAATTTGGCTGATAAATAACATTTTTGTTCTCTGGGGTACCTAGTGTTTTGCCCCTATACATCGAAAATAATCAAATGGCTCTAGCTCGGGAGTTTTTTTTTTCATTTATTCATTCATTTGTCATGGGTTATAACATCGACAATTGTCATACAACATTGAAATAATCAATACATTAATTAACATAAAACTACATTAAATGATCACAGTCAATACCTATATTTAACTACAAGTCACTAAAACAAACAATATTAAAGAATACAGGTATCAATATAGCAACTAACTTTAATGTTCAAAAAGGCTCTGCCAACTATAAAAGCAGTTATCTATAAGCCATTCCTTTATTCAAATCTTGAACAAATTGAGTGATTGAGCATTTCTAACATCACATGGCAATGAATTAAATACCCTTTTACTGATATAATTGGGATTCAGTTCATAAAAATTTGTCCTGTGCTGTTCCACTCTAATTAAATTTCTATGCCTAGTATTATGGTGATGAATGTCTGCACCCGTTGTCCAGTTATCCCTTAATTTGAAAGCAAAAATTCCTAGATGGTATATAAAAAAACTAGGAACTGTCAAAATTCTATATTCCCTGAATAGAGACCTACATGAAAATCTGGGTGACTTTTTAAACATTATTCTAAGGACTCTCTTCTGTGCCCGAAATACTGACAATGAGTATCTTGAGCCTCCCCACAACAATATCCCATATGAGAGCAGTGGCTCATAATATCCATAATATGCTGAGAGAACAGCATCATGAAATAGTACTTTTGTAAGCCTTGATATGGCATATGCTGCTGAGCTAAGTCGCTTTAAAAGGGAATCAACATGGCTTGACCATGTTAGTCCCTGATCCATGGCAACCCCCAGGAAATTAGTAGCACCAGAGGGTGAGAGCTCACTGTCTTCAATTTCAAACTGGAATGGATTTACACTTGTGGGTCTGTGAATTGAGAATTCAATAAATGTCGATTTGCTAATATTAACAGCCAACTTGTTTGCAGAGCACCATTTTGAAATCTCAGCAAGAACAGCATTCCCAACAACCTGTAGCTCCTCAAAGTCACTAGCTGAGATTAGAAAATTTGCATCATCAGCAAAGAACACAGACCTTGCTGAGGGTACATTACAAGGGAAATCATTCATAAACACAAGGAACAGTAAAGGACCCAGAATTGAACCCTGTGGCACACCCCTAGACAAGGGACGGGGGTGTGATTTGAAGTTCTTATTTATGAGCTGCCCCTCAGCACCATTTACTTCAACCACCTGACTCCTTCCACTCAAGTAAGATTCAACAAGACTCAGAAGATTTCCTCTGATACTATAATAATACAGCTTTTTAATCAATATTTCATGGTCAAGACTATCGAATGCCTTTTTCAAGTCAACAAAGAAGCCTAATACTTTGCGACCCTGATCCAGTGAAGAATAAATTTCACTCACAAACGTTTCCAATGCTTCAACAGTTGACTTATTCTGTTGGAAACCAAATTGACTCTCAGATAGTGATTTATTTCTCTGAAAATGATTGAGAAGTGCATCATGAATCACTTTTTCCCATGCCTTGGAGACTGATGACAGATTTGGGCCTATATTTCTCAACATCACTTCTAGAGCCCTTCTTGAAAATTGGCTTGACTTTAGCTACTTTGAAGCAGGATGGAAAACTTCCAGTCACTAGACAGGTTGAGCAAATATGTTAAAGGTTCACTTACCTCATGGAAATGTTCCTTGAAAATCTTGCATGGGATCTCATCAAGACCACTGGACATCTTATTTTTCAATTTATGTACCACTGCAATCATATCCTCACTTGAAAGTCAAGGAATCTCAGAAGTGATAACATTACCTGAGTTGGCATTCATCAACAACCTGGTGAACTCTACTCCATCAGCACAGCCAATACCTCCTGGATGAATTTCACCAGTAAAATATTCATTGAATGCATTTGCTACCTTACAGGGGGGGAATTAAGCAGGAGACCATCAACAACAATTGGGTAACATGGATTAGACTTCTGAGCAGTTTCTCTCTTTATCAGGTCCCAAATTGCTTTAGACTTATTACTTGAATTACTTATCATTTGTTTTGAATGACCAGCCTTGAGAGAGTGGATAAGGGCTCTGATCCTTAATGAAATCTGTTTAAATAGTGATTTAAAAGACTCATTTAGAGGATCCATTCTCAGGAATAATTCTAAATCCCTCTTTCTATCACAGAGACTCTTTAATTGAGGATTTGACCATGATATCTTCCTGGCACAATTCCTTGCCCTCACCTTCACCAATGGAAAAGCCAAAGCAAAACTATAGTTATGCATGAAGTAATCAATTTTTTCATCTAAGGAACCATGATTATGAAGAATACTCCAGTCACATCCTAGGAGAAAATTTGAGAACCTGCTCCTATTTCTAGCAGAGAATGACCTCCTCAAAACATAACCATCAGACCATTCAGTCACTTCTCTAAATGAGATTAAGTATTCCTGTGCCAAGTGATCAGACAAGGAAAGACCAATCACTCTTGTAGAAACCGAGTCATCATATTCTGTAGAGATGAAACCATTGTCCAAAAGGGATGATGAATGATAAGTGATACGGGTTGGTTCATTAATTAAACCCTGCAGGCCATGTGAGGCAATAACAGAATTCAACTCTTGCCTTGAATCAGAGTTCCCCAAAAAATCTACATTAAAATCACCAACAACAAAAATTCCCTTGAATCTCCAGAGTGCTGATGTCAGAAGACGATCAAGATGACTTGAGAATGCCTCAATGTCACTTCCAGGTGGCCTGTAAATACATACAACCAAGAAATACCCATTAAAAATCAAAGCTGAAGCCTCAAAACCAGTCTCACAAACTCCAGTCAGAGAGAAATCAGATACTGCAATACCTTGTCTAGCATATATAGCTACACCCCCGCCTTTTTTTGACACTTTGTTAAAACAGCAGATGAGACAGAAATTTTCAATACTCACAGTCTCATTGCTATTCAACCAAGTTTCTGATAAACACAGCAGATCTACTCTATTCAGTATTTTTTCTTCTTGAAGCTTTTCAATATGAATAGCCAGTTCATCATTCTTGTTCCTAAGACTGCGAATATTATAATGCAATATATTCAAAGTTTTACTATTAAAGGTGGGTGTTCTATTGAAGTCCCTGCCTTTAGCATCAGCAAGACAATCAACTAAGAAGGTTTGAGATAACTCAACTCTTCTTCTAAAAACCCCTCTGTCTGTTTGACATGAGAACTGGTATTTCCTCAACAAAATCCTGCACCTGATCAACAGAAACAGGCACAACATCAACGTGCATATCACCCTCCACTTCATTTCCACTCAAGAGATTATCAGTATGAGATAAACATCATGGTTATCAGCCATACTCTGGTTATAAGTTACATCAATTGTCACAAATGAACCATCCACAAGGCTTGAACTTGAAGAAAAACGATCAAACAACTCATCATTTATTGTGATAGACTTATTTGGATGAGAGAGCCCATTATTCATCCTGCCCGTATCACTAGAAGAGCAATGAAGAGACTGATTAGCATTGGCACTTTTAATTAATTCATGAATATTTCTAACAATTAGCCATTTCCCTTTCCTGTTGAAGTGGAGACCATGCCTTGAATGGAATCGTCTTTCAACATTCCACAACCCTAATATTTTCACTGGATACTTAATAGAGAGACTCCATATGCGTCGATTAATGGCAGCAATATACTTATTTTCACATGACTTCTCAGGCAAATCATAACGATAAGGTATGGTAGATATAATCAAGTTTCCATGTTTATAAGTTTCAATTATACTTAGCAGTTTTGATATATATCTCTCCTCATCCAGCTTACCAAATTTGGAGTGAAAACTATTTGTGCCACCCAGAAGAACCACCCAGTCATTGGAATTAGCAATCCTACTCTCACCTGGGGAAAGCATCCACTCAGCAAGTGATTCAAACCTTGCACCTGGGGCAACATGGGATACACAAAAAAAAACCCTCAGGAAGCAAACTTTCCAACATTTCCCGAATTCCCCTACCATGGCTGTCTGCCCATAGGTGAATATTTACTCTATTCAATGAAGTATTGACATTTTTACTAGGACTTTTCCCTACTTTAACCTTAAGCATATCACCCTCCACTTCATTTCCACTCAAGAGATTATCAGTATGAGAAAAAACATCATGGTTATCAGCCATACTCTGGTTATAAGTTACATCAATTGTGACAAATGAACCATCCACAAGGCTTGAACTTGAAGAAAAACGATCAAACAATATCGATAAAAATCATCTGGGAATATGACTGACAGAGCTTTCCAATCGCAATTTTTGCCAAGTGTATATTGTTTTCAATATCCAGTAATCGCTCACTATGAGATTTCAAGTGGTTTTCCAATTCAGAGATCTTAATCTGGAGTCCACATGTAATATCATTCAGAACGTTATTATTTATACTACAAATAGGGGTCTCATCAGACTTCTGCTCTAAGAGCACACTTTCATTAAATGGGAATGTCTCCAAATTCTCAGTCTGAGTTTCAATGTTATTTATATTTTTATCTTTGAGCTCCATGATCAGCTTGTCATTCATAATAGAATTTTTAATTTAGAAGCGTGAAACTGGTCTTAAAGTCTGTATACTATCATACTTTTCAAATGCTATTATAATTTTTCCTCACTCCTCATCTACATACGGTACTGTTGACAGAGTTGATAAAAAATCAGAATTTTATTTTTATTTTTACATTTTGTCAATAACGAAGATCTATAAATCAGGAACTATGTGAAGTAGAGTAAAGCAATTCGTGTCTAAATTCATGGAATAGTATTATCTAGAGTTCTAGAGAAAAGGCCATCATTAATTTTCTTTCAGACACTTATTTTGGTCTCAATTTTCGAAAAAACGGCTATTTTCAACATTTAAATGGCTCCAATTCCAAGATTTTCTAAAATAAAAATGTGGAAGTCTCAAATTGTAGAGCAAAACATCTTCAAATAGTAATAATTTAACACATAAGGACCCACACTGTGTGTAAAGCATAACTATTTTATATTATTCTAATCTGGAAATTGAACAAAATTGGATAGAAGAAAGTTTTTGAATAACTGGAGCACAAAAACCACTGAAGATAAAAAGGTAGAATTAGTTTCAAAATGTAGAAAATTCCATTTCCCCGAGGATTTCAAGTTACAGATTCAGATTTTGCCATTGGTGACAGTTGTTTTAATTATTCTAAAGATTCACCAAAATTTCGAAAAACTAACTTGATATCTACTGAAGGCACAGAAGCGTAACTGGTATATTCTCTAAACTTTTGTTTTCTTGGAAAAAGGGAATTGCAATATTTTCAGTCCGACGCATGGTTTGGTGTCAAATTTCGGATTTGGTTTTTTCCAAGATGGTCGAAGCACAACTAGGATTCTTGGGGACTGAAATGTTTATATCTCGATTTTCAGCCTTTTTGGAATTTTACCTTTCTCACCCTGACAGGCCCGCCCAGGGGGGGGGGGGGGAAAGTGGGGCAAATGTCCCGGGGCCCGGCTCAGCCAAAAAAATTATATTGTGGTTTGGGAAGCCAGCAGTCAGTTCAAACAGATTTTATAAGTGAGTCCGGAGCGCCTGCGCGCTCAGTAGACCACTGTAACAAAGTATTGCAACTAAGAGAAGTGACTCTAGACAAGGACGTTTCTTATATTGACAACCTCATGGAAGAAATGATCAGTTTAAGAATCAAATTTAGTTCCATACTTGAAGAAGTTAAACTTGTAGCCGACGCTATGGCCAGTCAAATGCCAACAGATCAGAGTTGTCTGAGAAGAGGAAGACGACAAGAAAACGTTTTCACGAAGAAACATTTGATGAAGAATATGACCATCAGAACAGTAGCTCAGAGTCAAAGGAAGAACGATAATTTAAAATTAATGTCCTAACAAGGTAATTGATTGAGTTATCAGTGGACTTCGCGAGAGATTTAATAACGCAAAAAAGCTTAGCGAGATCTTCCAATGTTTGCGGCAATATCTAGATAAAGATGAGACAGAAATTGGAAAATCCTACCAAGTGCTGATTTCTATCTATCCAGAAGATATCAGAAGTTCTAGTCGAAGAGCTAATTCAAAAATAAAATACATGAAACTAGAGTTGCTGTATCCAAATGTGTGCATAGCTCTACGTTTGTTTTGCACACTTCCAGTCAGTAGCAGGAGCTGAGCGTTCTTTCAGTGCTATGAAAAGAATTAAATCCTACAGTAGATCAATCATGGGCCAAGAGAGACTGTGTGGTCTAACAACTGTTGGAATCTGACCTAGCACATACTGTTGATTTCAGTGACATTATTAATGACTTTTCCAATAGGGAGGTGATAGCCGGCCGAGTGCCATAGCAGGTATCTGTTCAATCAGAGATAAGCTACGAAGGTCCTGGGCCATCTTTGTAACGGTGACTGATTGGATTGGCCAACAAAAAAGACTGTTCTCTGCTGTAACATCACTGCCCGGTGATTCGGAACCCACCTAAAAATGTAGGTCCAACTCATCAATCACCATCATTCAATTCATTGTCAACGCACAGGTCTCAGGCCTATGTGGGCTTCATCCTCAAAAACAAACAAAACAATAAAAAACCTAGAAAAATAATTATGTGATTTTTACATTAATGAATTGTTTAAAATATAGACAATAAACTTCTAAGTTAACATTCCATCGGGGGTTTTAAACTGAGCTGTTCTTAACAACCACTAAAAAAGTAAAAGGTAGGCTACCTATTATTCTTTGTCACTGTGTTTCAGTTTGAGTGAGGGAGACAATAAATGTGGCCCCCTTGTTACTAACACTCAAAAGAAGGTGATATGGTTAAGGCAAACTCATATTGGGTTTGACATGAGGGGGGGGGATATTGTTAAGACAGAAAGGGGCACGAACAAGATATTTGCCTAGGGGCCCGGAATTCGTTTGGACGGGCCTGCACACTGAATTTTTGCTAATTGACTGGACTATAAAAAGCAATGACTATGCAAAAATACTAAAATTTTGCATGCAATATTATAAATAAATAATGGACAATCATTAAGTTACTGAAACTGTACCCAAATAGGTTATGTTGCCGTAAGTATAGTTAATTTACCTTAACACAGAACTGAGAGAAATAACTTGTAGCTGTATTTCATTGAGAAGTACCGAGATATACGCTATGAAACCACAAATATACTTTTCAAATTTATGAATGCAAAATGGAAATTATAAAATCTGCGGCTAGTTTACTTATTTCGTTCTTTGGCATTGGGTTCTTACGGGTGTGTGCCACTTGACCGAAAATTCAGAAGACCGAAAATGATATTGTGACGTCATACGATGTAGGATTTTGAAGTGTCGTTTGTTGCTACCACCAGTAGACCTTGTTTACAAGTACATTGTTTAACCTTAGGCCGGCCATTCACTATCAGGTACACCTGATCAGGTACGCATGATCAGTTACCCGATCAGGTGTACATGATAGTGTGTGGCGAGAATAACTAGCCTTTCAGGCGACCTGAAAGCGACCTGACAACTGATGAATATTCGATCAGTTCGCCTGACAGTTCGAGCAGACTTGATGTGTGTGTGTGGCAGAAACCTGATCAGGTCTCAGTTCTACTGTCTTTCTGGCGAGAATAGTTCAAATTTTGATAGTTTAAAACTTTTTAAACTTTATGTTCATAAATGTTATTTATGCTGATAAACATTATTTAATTTTGATTAGAGCGTGTTTGGGTTGTTGGTGACTGTTGATCAGTGGTGTACTTTCCTGTTGTAAAACTTTGCATTAGGTCGGTCAGAAGGGAAATGTTTAAAACCTTTGTAGCCTTGTGCCTCCTGATAACAATTATTACGTTAAAAGGACAGATATATATCACTTGAAACTAATTAATCAATATTAAAAATATTAACTGTTAATTGTAATTTTTTTGGAGGATGAGGCCCACATAGATCTGAGACCTGTGCGTGGGTAATGAGTTGGATGATTGGGATTGATGAGCTGGACCTACAGTTTTAGGTGGGTACCTGTTATGTATTTGCGCCATTGAGCTTCACCTCAAAGTTGCCAACATTACAATCAAACATACATACTTAAATACTACACACTTATTATGATTAATAAGAATTGTATTATACATATTCATTTATAACTATATACAACTATTTACAAGTTAACAAATAACAGTATTGTATTCACACATATTATACATAACCTAATTACTAAATAACGATTTACAAAACATCTGGATCAAGTTAGCCATGAACACAAGATATGAGACACAACACACACAGACAGGCATTCGGCAACCTATGCTTGTACTTGTATGATTACGATTAACAAGATTATAATTCAATAAATGTATCTACATCAAACAAGGACTTTTGACTTATATCCCAAATACATATTAATTGGCGACGAGGATTCGGATAAGGACCTGAACAATTACTTTTAACGATGGATGCTGATCAATTCGAGAGATTTCTCAAGAGCATGGCTGGCCTATCTACTCAACACAACAAGGAATTCAATGTTGCTTCATTCGAACATTTCGATAACAAAAATGAAAATTTCAATCTATATTTGCAATGCTTTGACAATTATTTGAAACTTAAAGATGTAACGGATGATGTAAAGAAGGTTCAATTGCTTTTGAACTCAATTGGGAGTGAGTTATACAGTACACTTTCAGCATTAGTCTCACCCAAGCAGCCATCTGAATTCAACTACAATGAGTTAATTGATCAGTTGAAGAAACATTTAGCCCCCAAGAAGAATCCTGTAATATGTCAACATTACTTTCTTTCAAAATTTCAAAATGACCAACAAAATATTGCCGATTATGTAACGAGTTTATGAAGAGATATTTCTGACTGTCAATTCACTACCGATTGTGCCTGTGGTAACAAAATTTCTATTGCTGATACATTTCTTAGAGCCCAGTTCATTAGGGGATTGAAGGATAGCTGGATTAAAGAAAAATTACTACAATCTACCCATACAAGATTTAATGATCTACTTGATGCATTGCATTGGAAGCATCGAAAGTTGGTAGTTTAGAACTGTCAGAAAAAGAATCAATCCATTCAATGCCTATTGTCAATAAGGTTAGTTACAACAAACCTAACCTAAGAATTTCTTCTAATAAGTCACCAAATTTACGTTCTAAAATAAACTTCAAATTTCTTGGAATTGACAACTTATGCTTACGATGTGGGAAAGCTAACCACAAATCTTCAGATTGTCGTCGTGATAAGTCTCAACTCAAATGTTTTTCCTGTGGCATACATGGACATGTTTCTAAAGTCTGCATCAAAACTCTTACAAAAAATCAAAATTCATCAATCAAACATGTCAATGAAGATTCACAATTCTCTGATGAAAATGAAGAAGATTTCTCTGGTACCATTTCCAACATTATTGATGTCAAGTTTCTTTCTGGTCCTGACACTGAAAAATTCATAATTCCAATAACAATTGGGAAAAATGTTTGTAATTTTGAGGCTGATTCAGGTAGCCCAGTCTCTATTATAAATGAAAAAGAAATGCATAAACTTCAACTATCTAACAAATTATCACCTACAAATGTAAAATTTTGAACGTACACCAAGGAAGTTTTCTCTCCACTTGGCGAATTGACTATTCCTGTAGAATATCGAGGAAAACGATCCAAAGAAACACTCTATGTAGTCAAATCAAACTCTCCTGCAATTTTAGGCAGGGCATGGGTGCGCCATCTAGATATTTCAATTAATAAAATCTGCCATGTTCCATCAAATACAGACTCATTCCAGGAAGAAATTCTTCAAATGTATCCTGATGTATTCAAAAATAAAATAGGAACTATTCCCAATTACAAATGTTCTCTTAACATGGGAGATAACATCAACCCAGTTTTTCTAAAACCTCGACCTGTACCTTATGCCTTGTTAGAAAAGGTTGAATCTGAACTGAAACATTTAGAAAATGAAGGCGTCTTGACCAAGACTGATTACTCTGATTGGGGTTCACCCCTTGTTGTTGTGCCAAAACCAAATGGTGAGATTCGATTATGTTTTGATTACAAACCAACAGTAAATCCTCAAATCAAAGAAGCAAGGTATCCAATTCCACGCATTGAAGACATTTTCAACAAAGTTAGAGGAGGAAAATATTTCAGTACATTAGATATTCATAGAGCATTTCATCACCTTGCAGTTGATGAAGAAAGTCGCAAAGTTCTTGCCATATCTACTCACTTAGGAACATACTTTGTGAACAAACTACCCTTTGGGATCAAGGTTGCTCCTAATGAATTCCAAAAAGTAATGGACAATGCACTGCATGACCTAGATGGGACTGCTGTCTATTTTGATGATATAATCATTCAAGGTACATCCAAAAATGAATGTAAAATGCGAGTTATCAAGTGTCTACAAAGGCTTCAAGATTTAGGCCTCCATGTCAACCTTCCAAAATGTCAATTTTTCAAGACTCAGGTCAATTATCTTGGACACACAATATGTGAAGATGGATTGAAGAAATCAGAAGAAAAGGTAAAGTCAATTTTAGAAGCAAAGCGTCCCACAAATACAGATGAAGTCAAAAGTTTTTGTGGACTTGTCATGTATTATTCAAAGTTTATTCCACATGTATCAACTATCATGCAACCTATCAATCAACTTTTAACTAAGGGAACAAAGTTTTGTTGGAACAAACATTGTGAAAAATCCTTCAAACGCATCAAACAAGAAATAACAAGTGACCGAATTCTGGTACCATTCAACCCACAGTTTCCAGTGACATTGGCTACTGATGCCAGTCCAGTTGGCCTTGCTGGTGTTCTTTCTCATATTATAAATGGTCAAGAACGGCCCATTGCATTCATTTCACGAACTCTGACACCTTCTGAAAAACACTATTCACAGTTAGATAAGGAAGCTACTGCTGTCCACTGGTGCATCAAGCGTTTCTTTCAGTATCTTTATGGAAGAAAATTTACTTTGATAGTCGACAACAAGCCATTGCAGATGATTTTTCATCCAGGAAAAAACCTCCCAACCATGACAGTTGGTCGATTGATGCGGTATGCTGCTTTTTTGAGTGGTTTCAACTACAGTATTGAACATAGAAAATCTGGACTACATGGAAATGCTGATTATTTGTCACGCTCACCTGCTATGACAGACATTTCATGTGAAGAAGAAGATGATCAAATCCTGGTACAAAATATACAGTCTATATCAACAAATACAATAACATCGGCCATCATCCAACAAGAAACTGATAATGATCCAGAACTCTCATCTCTGAAGTCCAGTCTACTCACCGGTGAAATACAGAATCCTGAATTTTGTCTACAAAATGGAATTATTTTCCGAGGGGTGAGAGTAGTTATTCCAAAGAAGCTTCAACCTCAAGTATTACAGGATCTTCATGATACTCATACAGGCATTGTGAAAATGAAAGCATTAGCTCGCAGGCACTGCTACTGGAAAAACATTGATCAAGACATTGAGACAACTGTCAAGAGTTGCAAAGGCTGCTGTGATTTCAAAACTGATCCAGTGAAAGCACCACTACATGTGTGGGATGTACCAAAATCTAATTGGCAACGTGTCCATATGGATTATGCAGGTCCATATAGAGGCAACTTCTATTTGGTCTTGGTTGATGCAAAATCAAAGTGGCCTGAAATGGCTATGACAGCCAGTCCACCAACTACAAGTTCAACAATTGTGATGTTAAGAGAAATGTTTTCCTGCAATGGTCTACCAGAGATTCTTGTCAGTGACAATGCTACACTCTTTACATCAAGTGAATTCAAAGGATTTTGCAAAAGAAATGGCATCAAACAGCGGTTTATTGCTCCTGGTCATCCTGCCACAAACGGGTTAGCAGAACGCTACGTCCAGACTCTGAAACAAAAACTCAAGTCAATGTCATATGATAAAGGCTCACAACATGAGAAACTACATGCTGCTTTACTCAAATTGCGCACTACACCACTAGAATCAGGATTGACTCCAGCTGAACTTTTCATGGGGCGTCCCCTATGCACCAAACTTGATATCTACAAACCTTCAGAACCAGATACTAATCTGGCTATTCAACCTTCACCTGAAGCTGTCCGTCATCTTCCACTAGGAGCCAGAGTACAGGCTCGCAACTATACTGCATCTGGAAAATGGCGATATGGTACTATTGTTGAATGTCTTGGACATTTACACTATATTGTTGAACTAGATGATGGATATACTATCAAGTGACACATCAACCAGCTGCGGCAATGTGAGGTCCCTTTGTCTGAGGGCACATCCTTCCACCCTCCAACTGCTACATTGGAGACTCCTGACTTTCGACCAAGACAACATCTGTATGGCAGATCAGTAACCCCACTGCCCATTCAAGAACATCCACAGACTGCTGAGATGAATCCAGACCTTGAGACAAGGTGCTCTTTCCAACCATCTCCCATGAGGCATCATGATGAGGCAGAAGACAGGCACAACACAGCTAAGATGAGTCTACCATTGGCAACACCTGGAGGTGTTAAGATACATGCTGACTCCAGTTTCCAGCCCAGGCGCTCCAGCAGAGAAAGACGACCAGTCAAGAGATTGGACTTGTAATTGTTAATGTGGCGGAGAATTGTTATGTATTTGCGCCATTGAGCTTCACCTCAAAGTTGCCAACATTACAATCAAACATACATACTTAAATATTACACACTTATTATGATTAATAAGAATTGTATTATACATATTCATTTATAACTATATACAACTATTTACAAGTTAACAAATAACAGTATTGTATTCACACATATTATACATAACCTAATTACTAAATAACAATTTACAAAACATCTGGATCAAGTTAGCCATGAACACAAGATATGAGACACAACACACACAGACAGGCATTTGGCAACCTATGCTTGTACTTGTATGATTACGATTAACAAGATTATAATTCAATAATAATGTATCTACATCAAACAAGGACTTTTGACTTATATCCCAAATACATATTAGTACCGAACCACCGGGAAGTGATTTTACTGCAGAAAACAGTGTATTTTTTGCAGGCCAATCTTTTTGGTAACCCTTACAAAGAGTTCCTAGGAGAACGCAGCTAATCTCTGAACAGATACCTGCTATGGCTCATGGCTATCACTTCCCTAATTTAATGACTTGCAGTCAGTTTTAAGTTGTGAATATGTATAATAATTGTACTCGCACTTGGCCGAACGTTTTCGAGTTATGGAAACTCATTTTGAAGGCATCCTAGATCAGAGATGTTGGTTTGTTGGTTAGGAGAATTGTGGTTTTTGTATAATAAAACACAATTTTATACAAAAACCACAATTCTTATAACCAACATCGCCGATCTAGGATGCCTTGAAGATGAGTTTCCATAACTCGAAAACGTTCGGCCAAGTGTGAGTACAATTATTATGTATTCACAAATTAAAACTATCTGAAAGTCGTTAAATTTACAATGAAAAGTTAATATTAACAACGCAGATCGTTATGGAACAAGAAATCCAAGAATATTAAATAATCAATATTTATGGGTAAATTTATTTCTCCTCCGCAACCATTCCTTACACCATTGTTTGCGTTTATTCCATCTGTTTTTATGTTTTACAAAAACTACACAAAATAAGGAGAGAAGCAGATCATCTTCTGTAGAATCCATGTTGAACTGACAAACTTGACAGGGTATACATGAAGAGTGTGTGTGCTCATCAGGTATCAGGTACACCTGATCAGGTGAGCTGATCATGCATACCTGATCAGGTGTACCTGATAGTGAATGGCCGGCCTCAGGTCGCTTTCAGGTCGCCTGAAAGGCTAGTTATTCCCGCCACACACTATCATGTACACCTGATCGGGTAACTGATCATGCGTACCTGATCAGGTGTACCTGATAGTGAATGGCCGGCCTTATATGGTCTACATTGGAATTGTACAAATAATTGAACTTTATTACTCGATTTTCTTTTAACCGCATGTGATTAAAAAGATTATATTTTAAATCGATGCATGGTAAAACGTTTATTAATAACGTTTTATTGTGTTTTAATGGCGATATAAACACATTTCAACTTAATCAGTATAATCTTACCCAACTACAATCAATTTTTTTCTGTGGTTAATAGTAGCCTATTATTATTTTAGAAATCTCTGATGTCTACTATGTTGGCAGCCTGCTTGTATCGGACGCTTGGATGGTTGAAAATAGAGGTGGGCTTAACCAGTATTTCCAAGTAACTGTTACAACGGTTACTGTTACTTTCTTGTACTGCATAAAAATACTGATTACAAAGTAACGGTTACACTGACAAATGTTGTACTGATCCAAGATTAATTAATACCTTGGTACGGTACTGAATTACTGTACTGATCTACTGAAGTATGCAGTTTCTCCTAAGAACCCTATAGGACAGAGTCACTGCAGTCGCATACCACAATTAACACTAGATTACACCAGGCAGATAAATTTGATTAAAAAATAACCAATTAACAGCTGAGGGCTCTAAACATTAATTTGTAAGTGTCCCTGATTTTTGAAATTGTTGAGCCTGGTCAACCACTCAGCTGGTGTAATTCAGCCTTGATTGTGGTCTGTGACCATGACTGCAGTGGCTGTATATAATAAGGCTCCAAGGTAAATATACCAATTATTGGTTCCCTACCAGATAATTATTGGCACCTTACACTTTCAACTCTAATAATCCACTAGGTAAACATAACAATTATCAGCCCCCATACATTTTTAACCTATAAAATCTGTTATTTCTCAATGATTTGCAAACTTGATATTTACCTGAAGCAGACATTAATTTTTCCGATTAGAAGAGAAGCAGCCAATAATTGGTATGTTTACCTTAATTTCTTATTGGGTTTTGGAATTATTTCATATTCATACACAAATACCAATTATTAATCACCTGACATAAATCAACTAAAACCTGAAGCAGATGCTTACTTTTCAGGTTAGAAGTGTAGGGGCCAATAATTATTATTATTGGTGTGTTTATCTTACTACTGTAGTCCTAATTTGGTTATTTTATAAAATTTATTTATGTAGTGGGCATAAACTAGATAATTATTATTCAAGTTGTTAATATTTATAATAATAATATTTTATTACAGGATTATTAAATGAAAAAATAAGAATTAAATATGAAATTAGAAAATGCATTCTTTCTTGAACTTGTTTATCCAGTTTAGATTGTGTAGGTTATTTATAAGTTTTAGAGAATAGGATCTTATTAACGTCTAAGTTCCAGTAGATCAGTCAGTACGGTACTGTATAATGTATGTGCTACATAAATTAATACTGAATAACTTAATAGAAATACTTTTCAATCTTCCGTAATCTAGTCCGTATCAGGGTATCGCTTTTATCGTGTAAAAATACTGAAAACTGAATAGTACGTAGTACTGAACTGTTGATACTGTAATCAGTATTTTCCGCGCTCGGTAACGGTTACATATCACGACAACAAGTAACTGTTACAAAATACTGATTACCCAGATACCGACCCACCACTAGTTGAAAATTAGGTTATCGTTGAGTCAGGAAAAATTAGCATTAAAATCAGCATTGTTATCAGCATTATAACAAAAGTTCATGTGATTGCGTGTGCGCGCGCGTATTAGTTGCCGCGTATGGAAATCCAACTCCATCCCGGTAAAGCTGGGCATTCACGTTCCGATTTGCAGTACGACTTGCAGACCAACCTCCAGGTTGGATCCGAAAACGGAACGTGAATGGGCTTGTTGGATGGTTGGAATTGTAGATGGACAACTAGAGGGACGACTTCCGAATGTCGATGGTGTTGGAGCGTGTGTGGGGGAGTCGGATCAAAGTCGTCCAACTTATCTCAGTCAGTTCGGGCAACTTCGGTTACATTTTTCGGGTCGAGAGCGATGCTCACAGCTGACTAGGAATAAAGTTGGATTGCAAGTAGGAGCATGAGTGGAGATGACTATCCATCTAGCAGTACTACTAGCAGTACTGCAAGTGGAACTACAAGTTTGAACGTGAATGCCCAGCTTTAGTGCTGAACATTCACTTTGATAGAACAGCCAAAAAATGTCAAATAGAGAACAACTGGAAAATATAATTACAATAACAGAGAAAGATAGTCAGATCAAATACACTCTACATGAAGATAGAGATTTTAACATCGAAAGCAGAGAAGACAGCCAGGAAAGAAGCTAATAAAGTAAATTCGTATGGCTTTTCGTGGTGCGAAGACCCTTACGGGTAGTTCCACCTCGCCGTTTTTTTAACGACTGCTTTTTTTTATGCAACCGGGACCGACGGCTTAACGTGTGTCCCGGTTGCATATAAAAAAAGCAGTCGTTAAAAAACGGCGAGGTGGAACTACCTAAAGAAGCTAATGAAAAATTAAAACAATCAGAAAATACCAATGCTGAACTGAGAAAGCAACTCAATCAAATTCAATCTAGGTTATCTGCACTAGAAAATAATTCTAACAGTGACTTAAAAAATAATGTAGAAAATTACCACACAGATGAAGAAGAATTATCTGCTGGAATGGAATAGATTTGTCAAAAGCAAAGGAAGAGGAGGAGAGAGCATTCTGATTTTCTGATTCACTGCCATTTCAATCATCTTTTTTTTTTGTAGATTACGTCTTGGAGACTCGTTAAGGAGTATAAGACAAGTCAGATCAACAATATTATACACTCAGTGGCGTACCGATAATGGAGCGAGTGGAGCAGTCGCTCCAGGGCGCAAGGCTCTGAGGGGCGCACCGTTCTTGAGAGAAAATTACCTTTTACTTACAAAAAAATGTATTACTATAATGAAGGCCAAAAGGGTGAAATGCAACACAATTTTAAAAAACCGTATGTAAACATCGCTGCGCATGACTAAAAGGAAAATTCATGTCAAATTTAAAATAAATCTGTTCATGCGTTCAGCCGTAAATGCGTTACAACCAGACAGAATGCAAAACGGTTAGACACTTCTGCTCCAGGGCGCTTAAAACCTCGGTACGCCACTGTATACACTAGATAGCATAATTACTTCAATTAGTTGAGGTGAGGCTTAATGGCTTAATTTTGATGTGAAAGGAACTCTTGTACACTATAAAAAGCTTTATCAACTAAATATTTCTTCAATTGTTTTTTAAATATTTCTATATTTTCAAGACTCTTCAAAAACTGCGGTAGCTTGTTGTAGAATTTCCTACCAATATAACTAGGTTTTTGTTTGAATAAGCTACTATTGTGACTCAACAAGTGATAATCTCCTCGGCTTCTTGTATTATAATCATGTACATCAAGATTTTGGTTAATATCATTCGTTTTTACATATAAAGTAGCTTCATACACATATAAGCAGGGTACAGTTAGGAGATCAAGTCTCTTGAACAACGGCCTACATGAATCTAATCTATTTACTCTTTCTAAACACCTAACCGCTTTCTTTTGGATCTTAAACACCCTATCAAGATTTTGTTTTGATGAAATACCCCATACTAAGATAGCATACCTAATATGTGACAGTAAGAGCCCATGGTAAGCTGTAAAAAGTAACTTTTTGTCATTCAATCTAGCGAGCTGTTGCAGGACAAATACCCCAGATGAAATTTTACTACATATTTTCTCAATGTATGGAGTCCAGGTCAATCGTCTATCCAACGTAACTCCTAGAAATGCAATTTTTCTTCCTGGTCTAATTGATTATCGTTTACAAACACGTTTATAGCCCTATCTTCATTTAAATTATGTTTGTTTTTGAATTGAAGGTATTGGAATTTTTTACTATTTATAGTTAATTTCAACTGATTTAAAAATTGGACAATGGACTGCACACCTATATGGGCACTTATTTCTAAATGATCTAGAATGGAATTGCTGAAAATGAGTGATGTATCATCAGCAAATAAGAGGGCTCTACCACTAATTAATTCTTTAGGTAAACGGTTGACATATAACAAAAAAAGCAATGGACCTAGTATTGACCCCTGAGGCACTCCAGCTTGCACCTCTAATTTATTAGATTTATGCTTTACTATACTATTACCAACTACTGTAGTTAGTTCTACACATTGTTTTCTCCCAATAAGATATGATTCAAACCATTTCAGATCAACCCCATTTACACCTACATTTTGTTGTATTTCCCATAAAGTTCTATGATTAACACAATCAAATGCCTTTGACAGATCTAAGAAGATTGCAGTAGCTTTATCACCTGAATCTAGTGTATCTATTAGTTTTTCCACGAGAGAAACTATGGCTGTTTTTGTTGATCTCCCTTTCTGGAAGCCATGCTGTTCATCACAGATAAAGTTAGCTTCTTGAAGGTGCAGAAGTCTAATAAGTAGAGTGTCCCTTCAAGTGGGGGGATCCAGGTAAAAGAGAATGCCAAACAAAAACAACTATCCAGCAATAAACAAGTTGAAACTGCCACCTATAATTTTATGCAATATTCTAGATAATCAACTTGTGTATAAAATTCTAAATGCCAAGATGAAAGACTCCTACAAAGTGACTTTATTGAATAATGGTAGTTTAAAGCTAAATGTACAATCTGAGGACAATAGGCTAAAAGATGTATCAGCTACAAAAAATAGATGAAAAATCCCAGTTCATACCTCATACCTTGAGTGTAAATTTCAAATTGAATATAGCTACACAACTCCAGTTAATTCTTGAGAAGCTATTTGGGCAAGATGAATTCAACAAATCAATTTTATCTAGGCTAGAGAAATTAGAAAATTCAAAGGAAGCTGTCTACAAGAAATATGGAAAATAAATTTAAAATAATGGCATGGAATGCCAATAGACTTTTACAGCACAAGGATATTGGCTATTATTACAGAACATAAAATTGATGTCTGCCTTATTTCAGAGATGCACTTTAATAAATAATCCTATTTGAAAATTAGAGGATACAAAACATACCATGCAATACATCCCAACAATAGTTGTAGAGAGGGAAGTGCAGTTATTGTTAGAGAAGAAATCATCCACCATGAATTCATGAAAATCGAATTACAGGAGTTCCAGTCAATTTCAATAAAGGCTAAGCTATCTGGTCATCCAACAGGAAAGATAAAAATAGCAGCCCACCTCGCTTCAACTTGAAGATACAAAAATACAGTGAATTCCTTCAGAACTTCACAGGAAAATTTATTATTGGTGGAGACTTCAATTCCAAGAATACTAAGTGGGGCTCCCGATTAACTACAACCAAAGGAAAGGAGTTGCAGCTGGCCGTTGATGAATATAATTGCGAAGTTCGCTCAAAAAGAAAGCCAACCTATTGGCCAGCAGATAGAGCTAAGATTCCAGACCTGATAGACTTTTTCATCACAAAGAACATATCATCAAATTCCATAGATGTTAGAGAAGAATTCAATCTGAACTCTGATCATTCACCGTTTGTATTAATAATTCATAGTAGGCTACTGCTGTAAAAAAAGATAGAGCACTGCAACTTATAAATAAAAATACAAACATAGAAGAATTTAGGAACATGATTAAAAATAGAACTGATTTGAATACACCCATACAAACAATTGAAGAGCTTGAATATGAAGTGCAGGAATTTGTGACCATCATTCAACAATGTGCTGGGGAAAATACACCTCTACTTCAGAGCAAGATCAAAGGTAATTGCTATCCACTTGTAGTCAGAGAGCTGATAGTTGAAAGAAGAAGAGCAAGAAGAATATGGCAAATAACAAGAAACCCAAGAATATAAAGACCAATTTGAATAGGATTACTAATAACTTAAGATGATTGATACAGGATTTAAGACAGCAGGATATTAATATTTACCTAGAAGAGCTCAGTAATGACTCCAGTACCAACTATTCATTATGGAAAGCAACTAGAAAATTGAAGAGACCAGTTGAACAAGTTGCTCCAATAAGGAAATATGATGGATAATGGGCTCCCAGCAATAAGGATGAAGCAGAATTATTTGCTAATCATCTAGAGAAAACATTTACTCCTCGTGAAAGCAGAACTCCAGATGATGAGATAGGAAGAACCGCACAGCCAAGACTTCCATATAATATCCCTTCAACTTCTCCAAGAGAAATCCAGAAAGAAATGGAAAACATGGCAAAAAATCATATGATTCACATGAACTTAATTTGAATCAAGAATAAGAAGAATATAATATTTCTAATATAAACTTGAAAAAACCACTTTTAAATGGAAATTAACTCACGTTATGGCGTGACGGCCGTTTCGCTCTGTTGTCTAGAGCAGCGGTTCCCAACTGGTGGTCCGCGGACCCCTGGGGGTCCGCGGGTCATGCCGTGGGGGTCCGCGAGATATAATCAGAAAATTTAGGGAAAATACGTTCTGTTGAAATTGAATAGGAATAGGCTTACTATCAAAAGAAAAGAGATTTTTGAGCTTCGAGAATTTCTGAGAGCTTTTGCAAGTCGTACTAACTTGTTTGGCTTTATCTAGCACCTAATCAGGGATTGATTGGCAATGCATGTATTTTGTCCCCCAAATGTTCATACGTTGCCATAGAAAATTACATTAATAAGTACCGTACTTAAAGAATCTATTTTTTCATTTCTTCCATCTTCAATTCCAAAAAGCCCACATAAAACCAATTATACGAAACAATGAACCTGTCTAGCTATTTTTTATTGTATTCAAATCTGTATTATTACAGTGAACTGATAAATATTGCGTTATTTTGAAAGATTACTTCCACAATGTACACAAACCATAAAATTAGCCGATCAGACTCCTGTTTTGATTGTTTATTATTTGCATTGCCCAGCTAGGCGAATGGGCTTAGATTGTTATCGCCGGATATGAGTCATCAATTGCAACATTTTGCAAGAAATTCTTCCATTCATTGTTGATTTTGTTTACTCTACGTATAACTTTCCCACTCTCCTTTCTTTGAACATATATAGTGCAAGTACGAAGTCTAGATAAACAAACTATATATAATGGAACTAATGCTTATAGCCAGAATTACTTCAGTTTTCAGTTGACTAGTGAGAGCGGTCGGCAGCACTTCTATTCGCGATTTAGTGACCCAGTAAAAATGGATCGTTGGTTAAAAAGTGGATCATTGAAACGAAATAGGCCTACAGATGAAGAAGAATCGAGTGCAGTTAGTAAGTCAGTGACTATGACTATTGAATCGAATTTAAACGTGTCTCTTGATCGTGAGCCTATTGCATCAGCATCCAAGTACAGTTCTACGCTTTCTGCAAAAATAAGAAAGTACAACTCAGATTACCTAGAAATTGGATTCACATTTAATGGACCAGAGCAGCAGCCTATCCCTCAGTGTGTTATTTGTTATGAGACTCTTTCAAATGAGTGTATGAAGCCAGCAAAACTCCGTCGTCATCTTGAGACAAAACATCCAGAACACAAGGGCAAGACATTGGATTTTTTCAAAAATAAACTGGGAGAACTGAATAAATCTCGTAAAAACATGTATAAACACTCTGGGACAAATGTAAATGAAAATGCAACTCTTGCATCTTACGAAGTATCACAGCTTATTGCTAAACGCGGAAAAAACCATACAATTGCCGAAGAACTCATACTACCATCAGCAATAATCATGTGCAAGAGAATGTTAGGTGATGCAGCTGCTAAGCTTATAGGACCGTTCCACTCTCCAACAATACCGTTCAAAGACGAATTACTGATATGGCTGATAACATTGAAGAGACATTACTGGGTAGACTTCAAAAGTGTGATATGTATGCCCTTCAACTGGATGAGAGCACAGACATTTCAAAAAAAGCGATATTGCTGGTGTTTGTGAGATTTTTGTGGAATAATAGTGTATTTGAAGATTTTCTTCTTTCATTTGAACTGCTTCACTCAACGTCAGACAATATTTTCTCAGTAATAGATGATTTTCTGAATGAACATGACATCGCCTGGAAAAAATGTGTGGGATTGTCTACAGATGGTGCAAAATCGATGGCTGGTAACAAGACAGGACTTTAAGCTCGTATCAAAGCAGTAAACCCTGGAGTGAAATGGACACACTGTTGTATTCATCGTGAAGCTTTAGTAGCCAAAAGATTACCTGAACTTTTGCACAAGACGCTTAATGAAGTAGTCCAAATCATCAATTATATAAAATCTCGACCTTTGCAATCTAGATTATTTTCTTTGTTATGCAAAGAAATCGGCAGTGAGCATGAACAGCTTCTCATGCATACTGAAGTAAGATGGCTCTCCCGAGGTAGGATATTGACAAGATTTTTCGAACTGAGAGATGAGGTTCGTATTTTTCTCATAGACTCGAAATACGCAGATTTGCTCACAGACTATTCTTGGCTCTGCTCAATTGCTTATCTAGCTGACGTTTTTGAACATTTAAATGGGCTGAATCAAAGTTTGCAGGGGAAAAATGTAGACATTTTTAAAGTTGAAGATAAAATTAGTGCTATGGTGAAAAAGTGCCAAATCTGGGCAACACGGGTTGAAAAAAAATCATTCAGCAATTTCCATACTTTGAAACAATTTTTGGAGGCTTCTGAGGAAAATTTACCTGACCAAATAAAGAGCAAAATAGCGGAACATTTATGCAGCTTAGCCATCAGTTTTAGGGAATATTTTCCTGAAACTGACCCAGATGATGGTTGGGTTCGAAGTCCTTTCTGCTGTCAAAACATAGATCAGATTCGCGGTCTCTCAGAAGAAGAACAAGATCAACTTGTGGATTTATCTAGCTGCAGTGAAATGAAAAACCATTTTGATGGTAACCTGCTTGTAGACTTTTGGGCAACGGCACGTAAGGACTATAAAGAACTTGGAGATAAGGCATTGAAATTAATTCTTCCTTTTGCAACGACTTACCGTTGTGAACAAGCATTTTCATCAATGTGTTTCATGAAAAACAAATTTAGGAATCGACCCGACGTGCGGTCGGATTTTAGAGTGAATGTGTCAAGTTTGGAGCCTGACATCGCAGGAATTATGAACTCAAAGAAAAAATTCAACTCATCTCATTAGAGAAGTGAAAAAATTATTATGATACAGTTATGATTCCTCAGTGGACCTAGTCTTCATTTCCACAACTTATTTGAACTGAGGGACAAGGATCGTATTCTCCTTATTGAAACCAAGTTAGTAAAACGATTTCCTCACTGACTTGACCATAACACTGCAATAATAACACAAAAATTATTATGAATGCAAACAAATTATGACCATTTTTTTTTCAATATTATAACCGCATACTTATTTTTACGTTATTTAAATAATGGTAATGAACAAATTAAAAAAAAAACTATCCTTTTCTCGAAATTTTAACTTTTTCTTATCGAATTGAGTTATGAACTTCTGTAAATTATCAACTGTGAGTTTAAGAATTAGTGGGGGTCCGTGTAACTATAATAAATGGATGAGGGGGTCCTTGGAAAAATCTTGTTGGGAACCCCTGGTCTAGAGCATCGTCAGACGACCCACAGTACACTGACTTAAGTTATGAGTTTTGAGGGATATGTATGTTGGAATGATGATGGGGTGGGGGGATGAGTAGGCGGGAGGTTTGAAAATGGGATTATTTTGTCAAATAGAGTATGTGAGAAGAAGTTAAGTTGATCATTTAAAATGTTGTCAGGTTCCTGCTTTGCATGTTTGTAAATCTCATATTTGTGATGCTTTCCATGACGAAATACTTAATGAACAATCTAGTATTAAAACTGACACTGTATTTCACTTTTAAATAATGTTTTACTCACATATATTTGAGATGCTTGAGGAATGCATTTCACTTCTGAAAAGAAGCTTCGTCAGCTTCGAGGCTGACGAAGCTTCTTTTCAGAAGTGAAATGCATTCCTCAAGCATCTCAAATATATGTGAGTAAAACATTATTTAAAAGTGAAATACAGTGTCAGTTTTAATACTAGAATCTCATATTGTTCTAAAACATTGAGTTTCTGGCTTTTGTGAGTGAAGTGTAGTGTGTCTAAATTAGTGTCAATGTCTGAATAACTGTGGCCTGTTGAAATGATGTATTCAGCAAAAGTGGAATGTGTGTTTGGGTGTAAGATGGCTCTTGTGTATTCTTTGAATCTAGTGGTGAATGTCCTGCCAGTTTGTCCTATATAGAACTTGTTGCAGTCATCACATTTCAATTTGTAAATTCCAGATCTGTTGTACTTGTTTTGAGATGTTGTCTGAGAATGCAGGTGTTTTTTGAGCGAATTAGTTGTTCTGTAAGCTATTTTATATTTGAGTTTCCTGAATGAAGCTGCTATTTTACTAGTTTTGTTGTTCAGGTAGGTAAGTGTGATGAATGTATGGGGGTTGTCATTCTGTTTGTTGCTGGTGTGAGTGATTGGTTTTGTTGATATTCTGTGCAGTAGTTTGTCTATTAGTGTGTGTTTGTAACCATTCTGTTGTGCTATGTATTTTATAGTATTCAATTCTATATTGTAATCTTCTTGTGACATGGGAATTTTTGTTAGTCGGTGGAGCATGTGATTGAAAGCGGCATGTTTATGTTGGGTTGGGTGATTTGATGTGTTATGTATTACTGTATCAGTTGTTGTGGGTTCCTGTAAATTCTAAATGTTTTCAATGCATGTTCCTGCTTTGTTATAGTGATGTCAAAGAAGTTGATACTATTATTATGTTCAAGTTCTAAGGTGAATTTTAAATTGGGATGGATTTTATTGAGATTGGTGTGAAATATTTCAGTTTGTCTTTTATTGCCTTTGTATAGAATTAGTATGTCATCAACATATTGGTGCCAGCTAATGATTCTGTCTGTATTATGTAGGATATGTTTTTGTTCTATATTGTGGACAAAGATTTCAGCTAGGATGCAAGAAATTGGGGAACCCATAGGAAGGCCATGAGGTTGTGAATAGAATTTATTATTGTATGTGAAGTAATTTTGTGAGTTGACTAGTGTTGTGAGGTCTAAAATTTCTTGGAGCTGTTCAGGTGGTGTGTTGTTTTGGATGAGCATTTGTTTAATGTGAAGAAGTGTTTCATGTATGGGTACATTGGTGTAAAGATTTGTAATGTCAAGAGAAGATAGTGTGGAATTGTGTGATGTATGGATTTTTGTAGTTTGTCTATCAGGTCTATGTTATTTTTTACTGCTGTGTGCTGATGGAATGTTATGTTCTGTCTTATTGCTTTATCTAGGAGTTTTGCTAATTTGTGTGCAGGTGCATGTGTGTGATTTATGAGAGGTCTGATGGGAATATCTGCTTTGTGAATTTTTGGTAAGGCATTTAGTTTTGGTGCTGATGGATTTATGTGTTTGAGGTGCTTTTTGTGGCTGTGAGGAATGATGTGTTGAGTATGATTGATGGCATCTTTTATTTGTGTTTGATACTTGGGAGTGGGATCAGTCTTTAGTTCCATGATTTTATTATTAGTAATGAATACCTTTGTGTCTATTTCTGTTTTATTTATAATGACTGTGATGTTGCCTTTGTCAGCTGTGGTTATGATCAGGTTATGTTCTTTCTGTTTTTTCCTAATATTTTTCATGGTTATAAAATATTAGGCTATGAGCAAAAAATTAAAAACCAAACATAACCAAAAAATTGCACTTCTTCAAAATGCACAGACCCCATTAATCACCACAGAACAGAAATTTCACAAAAAAACAATGAATACCACACAAATCGCCTTCAATAGATCTGAAATTGAACTACTTGATAAGGGACTAAAACACAACATTAACACACAACATGACCTCTCACAAAAACAATTGACTGAAACTATAATAGACACAGAAACTGCTATACAAAATACAAGTATCCATGTACATTAATACCTGAGGCAGGACATATCACGCAATAAAAACACTTTCAAAGTCCAATCCAAAACCAACCCAGATTTTATAACCATGAAAAATATTAGGAAATAACAGAAAGAACATAACCTGATCATAACCACAGCTGACAAAGGCAACATCAGTGTGCTGTGCATACGTTTTCAGAACAGGCTCTGCGAATTTTGAAGAGTAGAATATAAATTCGAACAGATAAGTAGTATTTTTGTTTATTATTATTAGTATTTATAATATCTTAATAATCTCCATTATTAATTTGTCTATTATAATTTAAAGTATCTTAATAAAAAGTCAAATTCTATTTTCGAGGTTTTTTTTTCTGCGATTGTTATTATTTTTTTTCTAGGTTGTTATTTTTCTGCGATAAGATTGCTACTGTTTTTTATGTATGTGTTGTTGTTGATATTAATTAGTTTTCTCAGTGTTTGATCTATGTGTTTTGCTAGTTTATAGGCAGGTGCTTCTTGGTAGTTTACAATTGGTCTAATAGGTATGTTGGGTTTGTGAATTTTGAGAAGTGTTTGAAGTGATGGTGCAGAAGGGTGTATTTGTTTCAGTTTTCTTTTTTGTGAATCATTAATTACATGATTTGTCTTGTTGATTATTTGTTTGATTTTTGTTTGGTTGATCTTATCGCAAAAATAAAAGACACACAAATTCCTCACAACTACACTCTTGCATCTTTCGATATAACAAACCTATACACCAACATACCTGTCAATGAAACAATAGAAATAATACAGAACATCCTTATTCACAACAACACAGCTACAGAACATATAAATGAAATAATAGACATCCTAAAAATCATCACTCAACAAAATTACTTTACCTTCAACAACAAATTCTACTCACAACCTAATGGACTGCCAATGGCTCACCAATCTCAAGCGTATTTGCTGAAATCTTTCTCCAACACTGCGAAAACACTCATATACTCTTTAATAACAAATTTTCACAGAACATAATATACTGGCACAGATATTATGTAGATGATGTTCTATTGCTATACAGAGGAAACAAAAGACAATGTGAACAACTTCGATCATACATAAACAAAATACATAAGAACATTCAATACACAGCTGAATATGAGCAAAACAATTCAATAAACTTCCTAGACCTCTCAATTACAAAGAACACAAACCAACAACACAGCTTCAACATCTACAGAAAACCAACAATGAAAGATACCCTAATACACAGCACCTCCAATCATCCAACATAACACAAACACTCAGCATTCAGGTCAATGCTACACAGACTCAACAACACACCGCTATCCACCGACAATTACCACACTGAACTAAATACAATAAAATACCTAGCACAAGAAAACGGCTACAAACACGACCTAATTGACAAACTCAATCATAAAATAAGAAACAAAAAACAAAACACCAACACCACTGACAAAAAATACATCACAATGACATACATTAATCCACAATCAAACAGACTAGCAAAAATCTTCAAAAAAGCCAGCCACACCATCTCATGCAGAAAAAAAATAAATAAAAAATGCACTTACACTCAAAACCACACTGAACACAAACAAATACGATCTCCCAGGGATCTACAAACTGAACTACTCTGATTGTAACAAATTCTACATAGGACAAACAGGCCGCACATTCAAACAATGTTACAAGGAACATTTTCAAGCCCTGACATCAAAAGCTGAATCGAATTTTGCCGACCATATCATTCAAACTGGACACACTTTTACTGACATCAGTACCAACCTACACATTCTACATATAAAATCTAAAGGACACGAACTCAACACCTTGGAACAATTTGAAATATACAAACACACCACACACAATAAACAAAACATTCTCAATGAACAACTAAATTTTAAATCTCACAAACTTTTTGATCACATTTTACAAAAACCACAACACTTCTAACCAAAAAACTGACATGATGATCTAGGAACCCACGCCTCTGAAGATGGATCTCATATATTCGAAAGCACTCGGCCTACAGATTAAGTGAGTTATACTTATTCTTAACAAATATTTGACTGCAAGTCGTTAAATTTCACATGAAAAGTTAATATTAACAACACAGTTCGTCATGGAACAAGAAATCCAGGAATGAAATCGATTTCTCATGCGCATTCTGGTTCAAGTGATTCAGAGAGGTATCAGAATGTAGACTTTGAAGCTCTAAGAAAAATAAATTTTGAACTAACGGAAAAAATGTCTGTGCTGCGGCAGCAGTGAAGTGATGCAGTGGATCACTCCATTGCCATTGACAGGAGTTTGATAGAGTATAGGGAGACGGTAGATATGATGATGGTGAGCATCAAGGTTTTGGAGGCAGAAAACTCCATACTCAAGAGTGAAAAGAAATCACTGGAAATGGAACTGCACTATCTAAACTGTTTTTATTCGCCAGGTAACGTAGTCACAAACCAAAATTATAATTAAAAAAATGTATTGTTAACAAAAAATTCTTTCAGAACTTTACAGGATACGACATACGATGATAACATAATAATGGAGAAGCAAACTAAAAAGACAAAGCCGCATAAGGTAAAAAAAAGAAGGAGAGTGTTGGTGGTCGCTGACAGTCACGGCAGGGATTTGGGTTGGGACTTGAATTGCGACGTTTGTGACGATGGTTTTGAGGCTACGGTAATTGCAAAACCAGGAGGTAGTTTTAGGACAGTAACTGTAGACATAGAAAATTTTACTAGAGATTTTAATTTTGACGATCAGGTAATAAATTGTAATAGCCGGAGCAAATGACATAGTTGACTCTACAGTTCAACCCACTGACTTTGACCTGAATCCGATTATAGCAACGGCTAGACGCACCAGGGTATCGTAGCAACCGTTCCTTATTGCTACGACAGACCACTCATGAACGTTAATGTAGGAAAATTCAATTCATCTTTGACGGAACAGATCTCACAGTTTGACGAAATAGATCTTCTGGATTTGGGAAACTTTGAAATAGCTTACTACACGCGCCATGGTCTTCATCTGAATAAGAGTAGAGGAAAACAAAAACTTAGGAGACTTTTAAAAAACCTACTGACTGTAGACAGTGGATCCACTTCAGGGAAAAAGATAGCAGGTGAGTGTTGCAGTGGTGCGGTGCGTGGGTCGATAGATAGGCCTAATCAGGAGGGCTCAAATATTTCTATTTTGTCCAATACCAATGATTTTTTATAGGATGCGATGTTTTTCATGTTAACTGCCAGGGCTTGCTAAATTCCAAATTAGATATAGAAATTCTACTGTCACAAGAAGGTTCATCTTTTGATATCATGTGTCTGACTGAACATTGGCTGAGTGAGAACGAACCAAAGGTTTTTACTCTTCCTGATTTTAGCTTAAGAGCACAATATAGTAGAAAATTTAAAATTAGAGGTGGTTCGTGTATATTTGTGTGTGACAAATCAATTAAAAATTGTAATATTAGAAACGACATAGTCTCCTTAGCTGTTGAAAGTGTCTTTGAAATATCCGCTATAGAATTGAAATTGAGAAAAATGCCCAAAAATTAATAGTCTTATGTGTGTACAGAGCTCCAAATTCGGATTTTGAAATTTTTATTGAGTTACTCAGATCCGTTTTGTCCAGAGTCACAAAAGAGAAAGGGAAAATAGTGTGTTTATGCGGTGATTTCAACGGTAAGGTTGATAGAAATAGTTGTGTTTTTTTAAATTTATTAGCAACATTCAAATTAAATAAAACAACTAATGGTCCGACAAGATTAACAAATAGAACAGCCACAGAAATTGATTACATTATTTCAAACTACCCATCAGCTCTCTGTACTAGCAAAACTATTCCCTGCTTCTTTTCTGATCATGAAGGAGGTAGTGTCAAGTTGAAACTACAGAAATTACATTCCAATTTTAACAAAAATAGATGTTTGAAGCATGGAAAAAGAAAGAAGTACCGTGTTGTGAATGAAACAAACATAACAGCTTTGAATCTGGACTAAAATCTTTGAATGATAACTGGACTACTACCATCTACCAACTTGACTACTAATCATGTAAACTTGATTGTTGTATGGGGAACCATTCCAACTTCCATCACATCCTCCTTTTATAGGCTTCAACAAATTTTAATATTAAACCAAATCTTTGGTATTTGCAGCTAGGCTATCTACAATTTAGTCTGGTCTACCAATACTTTATAAGCACTCTGTTCATGCCACTAAGACTAATTGCAGCATTATTCTATAGTCTGTTCAATAGAAGTTAAACAAGTGCTACCGGTATGATTGCTGGTAGGTACTGTGACTTTTTCACAACTTTATTATTATTATTATGCATGTAATATAATAATATGCACATAATAGACCTGATGATTTGTGTGGTACAGGTAGCTGTAAATACAATGTCTGCATTTACTAGTGGTTTTAGGTTGCTTACACAGTGGAGCATTAATGTAAATAAAACACTGCTGAATGATGTTTCACTCATATAACACTTACAATTTACTGAGAAATTGTAGGTTTCTATTAGTACTGTGTTAGTTATCTATTAATAAAGTTTTCAGGCGATGCTGTAAAAGGTGAGGTTTGTAGAAAATATTCTAGTGAGTTATGGTGCTTGTGTAGTGGAGCATCCAATACTTGATGATAGTCACCACTGAGAAATCAAACACATGCTGTGAGTTGATGGTATTAATGCTGCTCGAATATGCCAAACAGTGTAGCAGTGACTATCATCAAATACTGTGTGCTCCAATGTGCAAGCACCATAACTCACTAGAATATTTTGTTAATGTTGAAAGTTCAACAATAACTCAATTTTTTTCTTAATTTTTCTATAAATATTTTATGAATACAAAGACAATTGAAGCAGTTCACACAACAATATTAGGCTGCTCTGAAAAATTATGGTGTTGCCAACAGATGATAGAGAATCACCAACCTCAATGCTCAAATTGACCACACTAATTGTACCGCACTAGCCTAGTCTATGAGTCTGATAAGGCTAGCAGTCATATATGGTTTGTCACCACAGTCAGTTGTTTTTGCTACACTGTAATTATTTTGAGCCCCCTAAATGTGTGGCATGAAGTAGACATTATAATGTATAGTTGAAGCTTTCAAAAATTCAAAGTTCTAGCTTAGAATAAATTTATTTTACACTTTATCTTTACAGTTTTATTAAAAACAATTGTCAAAAACAAGAAATAATTATACATCAAAGGAGCTAGGAATGAGATAACTACTAAGGAGCAAAAAGCCCTCATGAAAAACTGTGTTTGATTCGAATGTTAATCGATTACGGTACTTCAATAAGATTTATGAACTGTATTTTTGGTAACTGCAGACCAATGAGTGTGTAGATGGCTCTCTATCTGCTCTTTTGGAACAAATATCTTCTGAACAGTAACATTTGTTAGAGAAACCCACATACAATTAAAAATATTTAAGGAAAATTAGGAAGTAGGCACAAAGTTACCATAAAGCTCTATATAGACTAGTGATGTTTTTGTTTGAGTTACAAGTTGCTAAAATTCACTTTTAAACAGGTGATCACTGTTATGTATTTCAAAATGCAATAAGCACATTACGAAATATGCATCAACCCCATATGAATTAAGTTAATATTTTTACATGTAAGGGTAGAAATGAATGAGTATCTGAATAACCAATTCATCTATCACTGTCATCTGTGATGAAGTTGGAATGTTACTTTAGTCCAATATAGAGTCAAATCGTCTAATAATATACTAAAATCTTTATTGATTAGTGCCTTTCAATTTTCTGTCACATAGATCAATAAACTTTGGTAACGATCAGGTCAAATAACTTAACATGCAATTAAATTGCTTCTATTATAGGAAATAGATGTACAACAAGTCATTAGTAGTTAATTAAAACAAAATTGCAACTTTGTACTTAAATTAATCAGCCAAAAACGTTTGTGTTTAATTTAACAAGCTTTATTAATTTAATATCATTGAAACGAAAGAGCAATAACATAACCTATGCATGTAGTAAATACCTGATTGCAGCGATCCAGCTTTTATTTTTGTTGGGATCATTTGGAAATCTATAAAAACTGCAATCCTTAAACTCGTTGAAATGTTTGCAATCAGGGACAAAGCACATAACCATTTTGTTTGATGATAAATCGCAACTAAAGATTGGTCCCTTGCATTTTAAATGGACTTATAAAGTTGTTTGGAAACATGTAATGGCGGATTGGGGCTTGTGACGTCACACTAACAGCATCCATTGGCTTGAATCATTCCTTATAGATTATCCATTTTGAGGTTATGTTGACTTTAGATTTATAGGTTAGATTTAATGCAATAGATTATAATAGTATTGGCTTGGATCATTCCTCATTTTGAGGTTATGTTGACTTTAGATTTATAGTTTAGATGTAATGCATTAGATCGAATTTACCTAAATACAGGGAAAAAATGTTGTCAATCCCATTTGTTGACAAAGATGGCGGCCGTTGCCAACATACGTATTCTAGTTCTAATTACACAATTTTACTTATTACATTTTTGAATCACGAAATAAGTCTACTTGATAATACATTTCTTAATAAAAGATTATTATAAAACTCTTACACTATGTTTTCACCTGATAATCATTGATTATATAAAAAATCAAAAATCACTATGTATGATGGCAAAAAACACGATGACAAACGTGGACGATTTTCAGACCAATCTGACGCTGCACGCACCCGACAGAGTGGGTCTTCTCAGGAATGTGGTCCACTCTGTCGCCGACCCCCTTTGTCGTTTGGTGAAGAAATAGAAATCGACCCACTCTGTCGCTGCACGCACCCGACAGAGTTGGTCTACACAGGATTGAGGTAATTATATCGATTCTCTTCTATCGGTTCATTGTAACTAATCGATATGGTATAGACTTCGGCGAGCCAGAAGATTGGTTGTATAACCTGGCTTTGCCTCGAAATTTGAATCGTATTGTTCATGGTGTTAAAAAGGTGTTTCTTTTATACAACTTCTTTGTGCCTGTTGTATCTCTCACAGGTTAAAATTCTTTGTGAATTTCCACATATTAGTTTGGTTGTTCCAGTTTTTACCTTCTTCGTGTCATAAATGATTTTTATTGCAGTGTTATTCCTGATATTATGTTATACCTACATTTTATTATAATTTGATAACAGTTGAAAATAATTTAAACAATTTTGATAAAAATAATAATAATAATAGATAATCATAATTATAATACTAGAACGAACTCTGATATTACTCCTTATAATATAAGATTGTTAAAGACTCATAAAAGCCATGAATAACATGTTTAATACCATAATTTTAAATAAACTTCCTCTTGAAATAAGAACGTTACCAGAAAAAAGCTTCCTCTTGAAAAAAGAATGTTACAAGAAAAAAGCTTCCTCTTGAAATAAGAATGTTACCAGAAAAAAGCCATTTTATAATTTGAATGAATACATGGAGGCTGACGAAGCTTCTTTTCAGGAGTGAAATGCATTCCTCAAGCATCTCCAATATATGTGAATAAAACATTATTTAAAAGTGAAATACAGTGTCAGTTTTAATATTAGATTGTTCATTAAGTATTTCGACATGGAAAACATCACAGATGAATACATGTATTGTGATATTATAGTGACTTGAAAATATGATTTTAATTTTTGTTCAAACTTGGTGTATTTTAGTGTATGAAATATTTTAGTTTTAGGGAAAATGACACTATTATTCATTTGTTTTTATAAACTATGTTATGATTATATTGACAAAGCCTATTGCAATGTTTTATTTTTTAATGGCAAATAAAGATTCTTATTCTTTATTTGCTCTTCGAATTTTGGATAATATGCCACTGTGGAGTGAGCATATCAAATACAACATTGAACTCTTGAAATTTAAAGATCATTGAATAGAAAGAGGATACTGATGTATTATAATGTGAAATCGGTTTCAAAATAAAAATATATATGAAAAAATGAGAAGAATTATGTATGTAGATAAATAATAAGATTGAATGGTATCCAGCCAGAAACAGTAGTTAGCAGTCAAGAGGAGAGTAATTTCAATTCATGCACAACTTGACAAATATACTTTATTACAATTATAAAAATATTAATTACATCATTTTATTAAAAGTCGTTTAAACATCAGTTCTTTTTTCACAACCATGAACACAGACAAAAGGCTCTTGTCTAGCTATTTTCTAATTAAACATAAATGTGGTATTTTCGATAGTAGCCATAGCAATTTCTGTAATTGGTTGTGTTATTTATAATTGTTATTACAGAAGACTTATTAAAATATTATTTCTGACATATTTTTAAACTATCAATTGTCCAAAATAAAACTACCATCAAAAGAATTGCACATTAGAATGTATTGTTAAGCCAATAAAGAATTACTGAGCTACTTAAAATGTAGTAATGATAGACATGAACATTTGCTAAACTATTGCATGATCACACCTAATTAAAAACAAAATTAGAATCATCACTAAAAAAATCTGAGGAAGAATGGATAGGGTTTGCGAACTTCATAAAATCTCTGGAGGTTATTGTAAAAATGCAGCAGGAAGACCATATAATTGAAATTCTAATTCTCACAAGTCATCAATGTAGGTCAGAGGAAATTGAAATATGAAACTAAAAAATAATCGAAGCTAATGTAAGATCTGAAAATTATTTAATAGTATTTATAGGAATCATAACAACAATAGAAATAATATATTTAGTTGAAACATTTTTTAGTATTCAAGAGTTCCTTTCACATAAAAATTGAGCCTCACCACAACTAATTGATACAGTAATTTATGGTAACTATTGTAGAAGATTGTATAATTGTTGATGTGACTTGTCTTGTACACCTCAATAATGGCACAAACTTGAGGCTCCAAGAAGACTTCATTCATCAAATTATACTTTATTCCAGTGTTTATTAAAGAGCCTCAAACCTACTCACAGAGGAGAGGACAGAGCTGCCAATCTCATAATCAGGTTTTTGATGTTGTTGAGGTCGATTAACTGAAATTTAACTGTCGATATTTTGTATGTATCGATATTGCGAACCCTAAAGGGCAACTCTGTCGCAGGCCCACTCTGTCGAGAGAAGAAGTAATAAGAATAGACCCAGTTTGTTGCTGCATGCACCCGTCAGACTGGGACTACTCAGGAATGTGGACCACTCTGTCGGCAGCGTAAAATAAAAACCGATCCACTCTGTCGTCAGCGTAAGATAGAAATAGACCACATCTGTCGTCGACCGCATTTGGCGTCGTCCCAAAAACACGAGCTGATCAATTTATTAGTAACTCAAGTTATAATGCATGTAGAACGTGCATACTCTGTATAATTGAGCTTGATATAAGCACATATTTTTTTGCATTTTTTGTTTAATTTGTAGGTTCTGATTGACAATTCATAGATATCCAGAAGGTGTTGGATTTCAACTTTTCATTTTCAAAACAAGTCCATTGTTCTCGCTCATGCCATCTGCACAAGCCTTTAGCACCATCGAGGCTGAAACGCACAAATAAATAAAACATAATAATTGCGTCCCTCAATTAACTCAAGGTTCTACATAAAATTTCTAACAAAAAATGTAACTCAGAAATTAATTTTCGGATTAAAGTTCTGAAACTATTGTTGCAAAGACAATTTCAAAAAGATCAATCCATTTTCATTGCCAAACCACATTTTATACCATTTTTATCTACAGACAAAAATTCGAAAAGTTCATTTTCCAATTTAATTCTGGAATTTCAAATAGATTTTTCAAGCACATTTATCATGGAATTTTAACTAACATATTACATGAGAATAATTCAGATTCATTAGCTTCCAGATGAGCCCATAAGCATGTACATTGCTCGGTCGCACCATCTATATCTAGTTCTCTACTTTAAGTAAGAATTTGCATACCATCCCACACAGGCTAGGCCTCGGGATGTTTTTCTTTTATTCATCTAAGGAAAAGAATCTTGTCCTTATTACGATTTTTAGTGTGTTTTTTTATGTATTATGTAGCATGTTTTTTTTTTATATAGCAGAGTTTTATGTGTTATCTATATGGTATATAGATATTTTTCATTGTGATAAGAGACTGTTTTTCTGTTTATTGTAAATTGTTGTGGATGAATAAAATTTATTTCATTTCATTTGATTTCATGGTATGATGCCGAAAAGTGTGGTTGATTGTGATTAACTAAGGAAAAATAAACATTTAGTCAGACAAGGACATAAATTTAAATAATCTTTAAGAATAAAATAGCAAAATTGAAATCTCAAATCCGTTTCACTCAAGTTTTCTGAATATATAAAACTCAGTCATCACATTTTGATCTATCAATCATGAAGTCAAAATTTTAACTCCCAAGTTTAGATGTTTGATTTCAGTTGTTTTTTCTAAAATCAAACGATCAGTTTATCATCTGGAGGTTTGAAGGGAGACCAAGATGAATATTCTATTTAACAAATTTAGTAGTTTATATGTAATTAATTGTAACAGAATTAATTATGATTATAAATATATTAGACATTAAATATCAAAGTGGAAATTAGTACAATACAAAATTATTTGAAAGTTCTTAAAAGTTGACTTGGTGGCAAATTTGAAATATTTTACAATTTGTATGAGTGGCCATTAGAAATAGGAGGTGATAAATCCTTTTAAGTTATTTACATAAATATAGGTTCTTTTAATTTGTAATACTACAAATACCCTGCTCTTGCTAATAAAAAATTTTTTTTTTAAATAAAATTACCAAAGTATATGACAATCTTAGGAGAATTATAGCAATTAATACAGAACATTAATGAATTCTTATTCAAAGTTTTTTGGAGCAGAAAAATATTTATTAATATAAACTTAATAAAACAACTTTTGAATGGAAATTAACTCACGTTATGGCGTGACGGCTGTTTCGCTCTGTTGTCTAGAGCATCGTCAGACGACCCACAGTACACTCCTACACCACAGTACACAGTACACCTACAGTACCACAGTGTACTGTGGGTCGTCTGACGATGGTCTAGACAACAGAGCGAAACGGCCGTCACGCCATAACGTGAGTTAATTTCCATTCAAAAGTTGTTTTATTAAGTTTATATTACATATTAGTGGAAACAAGATGGATCTTCAACATCAAAATATTTATTTTTTACTAGTCTTGCAACACAACTACTCATAATTTAAGAAACATTATATAACAAGGAAAATTGAAGTTCTATTTTCATAAAGTATTTGAGCAACAGAAAATTGCTAAATAAATATTTTGGAAATACCACAACTTAATTTATTTGATATGTTTTTGCAATTGAACTTGAATTCATGTTAAAAAAATAATGTTTTTTCGCAGTCTTTTGCAATATTTTTTGGTAATATTGATTCAAATTGATGTTGTCATTTTTGATAGAATCTCTTCATCATAAATTGATTGGCCTTGATTATCTTCTGGCTGTTGATTTCTTCCAAATGAAAAGAACCTTACCTAGATCGGCCCTAATAATATAAGGTCCGCGATATCTGGGGCATAGTTTGGCTGACAGTTTTTGATTTTGCTTGTGAGAACATAGTTCCTTATCACCACTAACTCTCCTACTATAAATTGTCTTCTTGGTTTATTTTTTGCAAGCTGTTTGAATCTTTTTATTGCCCTTTATTTTTTATTCTAATTAGAATTCTTTTGTTTCGAATTATCTCTTGCTCCAATTCAAATTTGTTATAGAATCCATGAAGACAGTTTTTTATTGAACATTAGTTCCATTGGTATGGCACCAGTTGTTTCATGAAAATTATTGTTTATAATAAATTCGGCTTTGTTGAGGTATTTGTACCAGATGTTATGTTTATTTTTGGGTACATAGGTCCTCAAAATACGGGATGATGCCAAAAGTAGTTGACGACAAAGGTGGTCGATTTTTATTTTATGCTGATGACAGAGGCGTCCACATTCCTGAGTAGTCCCATTCTGACGGGTGCATGCAGCGACAGACTTGGTCTATTCTTAAAACTTCTCCTCTCGACAGAGTGGGCCTGCGACAGAGTTGCCCTTTAGGGTTCGCAATATCGATACATACAAAATATCGACAGTTAAACTTCAGTTAATCGACCTCAACAACATCAAAAACTTGATTATATGAGATTGGCAGCTCTGTCCTCTCCTCTGTGAGTAGGTTTGAGGCTCTATAATAAACACTGGAATAAAGTATAATTTGATGAATGAAGTCTTCTTGGAGCCTCAAGTTTGTGCCATTATTGAGGTGTACAAGACAAGTCACATCAACAATTATACAATCTTCTACAATAGTTACCATAAATTACTGTATCAATTAGTTGTGGTGAGGCTCAATTTTTATGCAAAAGGAACTCTTGTACACTATAAAACGTTTCAACTAAATATATTATTTTTATTGTTGTTATGATTCCTAAATACTATTAAATAATTTTCAGAACTTACATTAACTTCGTTTATTTTTTAGTTTAATATTTTAATTTCCTCTGACCTACATTGACTTGTGAGAATTAGAATTTCAATTATATGGTCTTCCTGCTGCATTTTTACAATAACCTCCAGAGATTTTATGAAATTCACAAACCCTATCCGTTGTTCCTCAGATTTTTTTAGAGATGATTCTAATTTTGTTTTTAATTCGGTGTGATCACACAATAGTTTAGCAACTGTTCATGTCCATCATTACTACATTTTAAGCCAGAGTTTTTTAAGTAGCTCAGTAATTCTCAACTGGCTTACAATACATTGTAAGGTGCAATTCTTTTGATGGTAGTTTTATTTTGGACAATTGATAGTTTAAAAATATGTCAGAAATAATATTTTAATAAGTTTTCTGTAAGAACAATTATAAATAACACAACCAATTACAGAAATTGCTATGGCTATACTATCAAAAATACCAAGGATATTATATACATGAATAACTTTGAAATAAAAGTTCATGAATATACCAGAGTCACAAGAACATCACAAACAATAATTGATAACATCCTTACTAATATAGATCACTCTAAAACAAGATTAGGCGGCTCGGAACTATCTGATCATGACTATCAAATCTTAGAGGTGGGGTTGCAAGGTCATAAATCAATTAAAAAGAGTAGAGTAATGAAAGAAATTCAACAATGTGAACAGGGGAATATCGATTGTTTGAAGCAGAATCTGCTACAAGAAAACTGGAGTAGGGTTTACAATAGCAATAGTTTAAATGACAAATATGATAGTTTCATTAATATTTTAAGGTTTCATATTACTATGAGTTGTCCAGTTAAAAAAGTCCCTGTAAAGAACAAATTAGACAAGATTGAAGAGTGGATAACTGATGATATCCTTGCAGAAAGAAATAGGGTTAAAGATGAATATGATGAATTCAAACTATCTAGAAATATGTTAAGTGAAGATAATTACAAAGCTCTAAAGAAAAAATATACGAAAGAAGTGAAAAGAGCGAACTGTAAGAAAACAGCTGAAATTTTGAATAATAGTGTGTACTTTAACACAGCAGTGTGGGATGTAATAAACAAAAATAGGCAAGTAGCACATGTAGATGCTTATACTAGTGTCCCCAGAATAATTAACAAAAATAACAAATATATTGATGATAGTGTAGACATTTGTAATTTCTTTAACAGATATTATCAACTGGTTGCTAAGGATCTTCAAAAATCTCTTAATACAGGTATTAGTGATGCAAACATGAGGAATACTGAGGGGATTCAGAACGAATTAAAATTCCACCCAGTATGCCAAGACGAGTTGTCAAATATCATTGATAGTTTAAATAATAAATAACTGTAGGAATGGATGGGGTATCCAGTAAAATTCTGCAAGAATGTAAAGATCAATTGTTAGACCCTTTGATTCATCTGATCAATCATTCATTAGAACAAGGTGTTTTTCCAGATAACTTAAAAGAGGGGAAGATCTTGCCAATCTTCAAAAGTGGTGATAGAGAAAAGGTAGAAAACTATAGGCCCATTAGTATTTTAAATGTAATAAGTAAAATTTTTGAAAGAGTAGTTCTAAATAGGTTACTTCTGCACCTTCAAGAAGCTAACTTTATCTGTGATGAACAGCATGGCTTCCAGAAAGGGAGATCAAGAAAAACAGCCATAGTTTCTCTAGTTGAAAAACTAATAGATATAATAGATTCAGGTGATAAAGCTACTGCAATCTTCTTAGATCTGTCAAAGGCATTTGATTGTGTTAATCATAGAACTTTATTGGAAATACTGCAAAATGTAGGTGTAAATGGGGTTGAACTGAAATGGTTTGAATCATATCTTATTGGGAGAAAACAATGTGTAGAACTAACTACAGTAGTTGGTAATAGTATAGTAAAGAATAAATCTAATAAATTAGAGGTGCAAGCTGGAGTGCCTCAGGGGTCAATACTAGGTCCATTGCTTTTTTTGTTATATGTCAACCATTTACCTAAAGAATTAATTAGTGGTAGAGTCCTCTTATTTGCTGATGATACATCACTCATTTTCAGCAATTCCATTCTAGATAATTTAGAAATAAGTGCCCATATATTATAGGTGTGCAGTCCATTGTCCAATTTATAATCAGTTGAAATTAACTATAAATAGTAAAAAATGCCAATACCTTCAATTCAAAAACAAACATAATTTAAATGAAGATAGGGCTATTAACGTGTTTGTAAACGATAATCAATTAGACCAGGAAGAAAAAATTGCATTTCTAGGAGTTATGTTGGATAGACAATTGACCTGGACTCCATACATTGAGAAAATATGTTCTAAAATTTCATCTTGGGTATTTGTCCTGCGACAGCTTGCTAGATTGAATGACAAAAAGTTACTTTTTACAGCTTACCATGGGCTCTTTCTTTTTCTTATAGTCCTGTCTGAGTCCAGACATTGGCAACCATCCTGGCTATCCTCACTTTATCTACGGCTGCTCTGAACAATTCTGTTGTTGTCATGCCATACCAAACTCTCAAATTCTTCAGCCATGAGATACGCCTTCTCCCGACTCCTCTCATTCCCAATATTTTTCCTTGTAGTATAACCTGAAGCAACTGGTATCTCTCTGCATTTCTCATTATGTGTCCTAGATATTCCAATTTCCTAGATTTAACAATGGGCAAGAGTTCTTTCCTTTTTCGCATTCTTGCCAGGATCTCTTCATTTGTTACTCTGTCTACCCATGACACTCGTAGCATTCTGCGGTATAGCCACATCTCAAATGCTTCCAATTTGGCACTTATTACTTGATTCAATGTCCAGGACTCTGCTCCGTACAAAAGCACTAAGAATACATAGCATCTTAACATCCGCAGCTTTGTATTGTTGGTGACATAGTGGCTTTTAAATACTTTACTCATTTTATTAAACACAGCTCTTGCTCTTTCTATTCTAGCTCTTATTTCTTGTGACTGGTCCCATTTGTCATTTACAGTCATTCCAAGGTAAGTATACTGCTTAACCCTCTCTATGCGCTCATTTTGTATATTTAGATGATCTATGGGAACTTCTGCCTTACTCACAATGAATAGTTTAGTTTTGCCTATGTTTATGTCCAAGCCGAACCTTTTGCTACTCGCCATTAACCTAGTCATGAGGTTTTGCAGGCTTTGCATGCTGTCTGCGAATATCACTGTGTCGTCTGCATACCTGATATTATTTATTCTTGCTCCATTTAGAAGAATTCCTTCATCTCTTTCTTCCAGAGCCTCCCTCAAAATATGTTCAGAGTAGACATTGAACAAGAGTGAAGATAACAGACAACCCTGTCTGACACCCCGAAGAATCTTCAAATCCTCTGTTTCACCTTTGTCCAGCCTCATGATAGCAGTTTGATTCCAGTATAGGTTGACAATTATTTGGATGTCCTTATCGTCTAGCCCTATATTTCTTAATATGCCTGCTAGCTTCTGGTGTTGAACTCTATCAAAAGCTTTTTGATAGTCAATGAAGCAGGCATATACATCACAATTGACATCTCTGCAGCGTTGAAACAACACTTGGATACCAAATAGAGCTTCTCTAGTACCCACTGCATTTCTAAAACCAAACTGTGTTGGCATTAGTTGTTCTTCACATAGGGTATAGATTCTACAATGAATAACCCTTAGAAACACTTTTAATAGGTGGCTCATCAGACTTATAGTTCTATATTCACTACATGATTTAGCCCCAGGTTTTTTTAGGAATAACAATAAAATATGGGCTCTTTCTGTCACATATTAGGTATGCTATCTTAGTATGGGGTAATTCATCACAACAAAATCTTGATAGGGTGTTTAAGATCCAAAAGAAAGCGGTTAGGTGTATAGAAAGAGTAAATAGATTAGATTCATGTAGGCCGTTGTTCAAGAGACTTGGTCTCCTAACTGTACCCTGCTTATATGTGTATGAAGCTACTTTATATGTAAAAACGAATGATATTAACCAAAATCTTGATGTACATGATTATAATACAAGAAGCCGAGGAGATTATCACTTGGTGAGTCACAATAGTAGCTTATTCAAACAAAAACCTAGTTATATTGGTAGGAAATTCTACAACAAGCTACCACAGTTTTTGAAGAGTCTTGAAAATATAGAAATATTTAAAAAACAATTGAAGAAATATTTAGTTGTTAAAGCTTTTTATAGTGTACAAGAGTTCCTTTCACATCAAAATTAAGCCTCACCTCAACTAATTGAAGTAATTATGGTAGCTATTATATAATATTGTTGATCTGACTTGTCTTATACTCCTTAACTGTAGTCTCCAAGACGTAATCTACAAAAAAAAAACACATTTATGTTTAATTCGAGAATAGCTAGACAAGAGCCGTTTGTCTGTGTTCATGGCTGTGAAAAAAGAACTGATGTTTAAATGACTTTTAATAAAATGATGTAAATAATATTTTAATGATAATCGTAATAAAGTATATTTGTTAAGTTGTGCATGAACTGAAATTACTCTCCTCTTGACTGATAACAACTGTTTCTGGCTGGATACCATTCAATCTTATTATTTATCTATATACATAATTCTTCTCAATTTTTTATATATATTTTTATTTTGAAACCGATTTTACATTATAATACATCAGTAAGTATTCTATGCTCTTTAAATTTCAAGAGTTCAATGTTGTATTTGATATGCTCACTCCGTAGTGGCATATTATCCAAAATTCGAAGAGCAAATTAAGAATAAGAATCTTTATTTGCCATTAAAAAATAAAACATTGCAATAGGCTTCGTCAATATATCATAATATAGTTTAAGATGTTGATTCTCAGCTAAAACAAATGAATAATAGTGTTTTCCCTCAAACTAAAATATTTCATACACTAAAATACACCAAGTTTGAACAAAAATTAAAATCATATTTTCAAGTCACTAATATCACAATACATGTATTCATCTGTGATGTTTTCCATGATGAAATACTTAATGAACAATCTAATATTAAAACTGACACTGTATTTCAGCTTTAAATAATGTTTTATTCACATATATTGGAGATGCTTGAGGAATGCATTTCACTTCTGAAAAGAAGCTTCGTCAGCCTCCATGTATTCATTCAAATTATAAAATGTTTTTTTTCTTAACCATTTGTTAATTACTGATTTAAAGCTTTTTTCTGGTAACATTCTTATTTCAAGAGGAAGTTTATTAAATACAGTATTAAACATGGTATACATAGCTTTTATGAGTCTTTGACAATCTTATATAAGGAGTAAGATCAGAGTTCGTTCTAATATTATAATTATGAAAATTATTATGTTGATCAAAATTGTTTAAATTATTTTCAATTGTTATGAAATTATAATAGAATGTAGGTATAACATAATATTAGGAATAACACTGCAATAAAAATCATTTATGAATGACACGAAGAAGGTAAAACAGGAACACCCATACTAATATGTGGAAATTCACGAAGAATTTTAACCTATGAGAGATACAACAGCCACAAAGAAGTTGTATAAAAGAAACACCTTTTTAACACCATGAACAATACGATTCAAATTTCGAGGCAAAGCCAGGTTATACAGCCAATCTTCTGGCTCGCCGAAGTCGGGTGTATACCAACTGGACTACGATCTAAAAAAAATCAGCTGTTGACCAACTCGGGTGTAGGCCACTAGACCGAAAAACGAAAAGACCGAAAATGATATTGTGACGTCATATGATCTAGGTAGATTTCGAAGTGTCGTCTGCTGCTATCACCAGTAGACCTGTTTGCAAGTAAATTGTTTAAACTTATATTGTCTACATTGGGTTTGTACGAATAAGTGATCTGTATTAATCTATTTTCTGTTAATTGTATGTGATTAATGAGAATATATTCTAAATCAGTGCTTGATGAAACGTTTTATTGAGTTTTAATGGCGCTATATTTGCACATTTCAACTTTATCAGTATTATCTTACCCAATTACAATCAATAAATGATTTCTGTAGTTAATAGTAGCCTATTATTATCGTCGATTATTATTTTAGAAATCTCTGATGTCTACTATGTTGGCAGCCTGCTTGTGTCGGACGAATGTTGAATTTGTTGATGCTTGGATAGTCATCTCGAAGGTTCTTGCTTTTAAGTCACTAGTCAGTGTCAGTCTGTGATGTATTTAATAAATGCGTGCTATATTAAGTCATTTTATTCAACAACCTTAACCATAGTATCTGGCAGCGTGGATTATGAAAATACTGAAAATTATTCGTGGTCGGGAGCTGTGGTGATGTGAACTTGTCGCTTGGAGTAGGCTAAAGCGTTGCCTTTGAGGAATATTCCTTGAAGGCAACGGCTACAGTGACTTTCGATATTGTTGTGTACTGTCGTGTCCAGTAACGTATACTTACTTAGTATGAAGTTTTTTCTTGTTACTTTTAATACTGTCAATATTTCGTCGTCATGTCTAAACCGCCCGTGTTCGACCCTGATGTCGAGAATTTTGATTTGAACATCTTGTTTCTCATATTAACAGTATGGATGATGGTTTGCAAAAAAGGCATTTCTGTGTAAATCTGCAGCATTCTGTGTATGCCAGCTTAAAGTCAAACTAAGTTTGTCGGCTCCAGTCGACTAAGTTTCAGTCAGGCAAGCCATAACCAAACTTTGAGGTTAAGTCAAGTTATCCTGGAGCATATAAACAAATGAAGTCATCCTCCACATAGGCAATCATTCAACATCAGGCAATCAGTATCGCTCATCATCATATGACGGCAAATCATCATCATGCAGGCACTATCATTCAACATCAGGCGATCGTTATTGCTCACAATCACCTACCCGTAGTCAAGGTCCAAGTCAAATTGTGAATTGTGTTGTGTCTCAGCCGTCACAGTGTATATCAGCAGTGTCAAGTGAAGATTGTGTCAGTGTCACAGAAAATTCAATTCCAAATTCTGGTTCATTATTGGTAAATTTTATGATCAATGGTCAGCCTATTAAATTCCTTGTTGATGCAGGTAGTTCAGTTCCGATTTTGAGCTCTGATAAATTATAGCTACTAAGCTGCAGCTAATGTCTCAGCTGGTGCAATATTTTATTGTGATAAGAGGTGTGAATAATACCTTGCTCAATGTTCTTGTTAAGTGCGAAGTCATAGTTAATTAATCATTTTTACGCAAGATTGTCAGCAGTTATAATTAGTAATGTATCATGTAAAGCTATTCTAGGTAGAGATCGGTTATCAGTTGTCTCACCGAAATGGGCCAACACTATTTTGCCAAAGTCAACTCAAATTAGTGATAACTCTTGTCTGACAATTTCAAAAAATGAGTATATAGATTTATTTTGTCATAACTCAGAGTATTTTCACAAAATGATAAAAAAAACTTGTAGACTAACAAATATTTTATATCTGAATTTAAAAGAAGATGACATTCAGCCTATTTACCATAAAGCTTATACTTTGTCCTGTGCATTACGGGATGAGGTCAGTAGTGAATTAGATAGATTAGAGAAAAGAATTATATTAAAAGTAAAGTAAGAACATCTGATTGGGCCAGTCTCATGGTACTTGTGCCCAAACCCAAAGTTAAATTAGAATGTGCTGATTTCAAGGTGATTTGAACAAATATTTAGCGGTAGATCAACACCCTATGCCAGTTAATAATTTGCAATTGGAAGTTCATGAATCTAGTAAAAATTTATTAGTAATGAATATGAAAGGATTATGATGTTGAAGATCCATCTTGTTTCCACTAATATGTAATATAAACTTAAAAAACACTTAAGTGGAAATGAACTAACGTTATGGCGAAACGGCCGTCACAATATAACATGAGTTAATTTCCACTTAAGTGTTTTTTAAGTTTATATTATATAAAAGGATTGTATAACTTAGATATAATTGTACGTGTTTTGGTCTGTCATCTGCTTGTGCGTTTTTTCAGTCAGTAATAGAATCTATTCTAGTTGGAATAAATCATGTTTCTCCATATTTAGATGATATTTGAGTCGGAGGTAGAGACATGTAAAAAATGTAATGTCATGTAAAAAAATTGAATAGTCATGAGTCGATTAGAAGAAAACATTGTCAAGTTAAATGTACAAAGGTCGGAATTTTTTGTTAAATCTTTAGTATTTCTTGGGTTTGAATTGTCAGCTAGAGGTGGAATTCCATCATCTACAAAGATTGAAAAAAATTTTTCAATGCCTCAACCAGAAAATTTAACACTATTAATTGAACGCTTTTGTATCCATGTTCAATTATTACAGAAATTTTGTACATTATGAGTCCTGATATATTAGAACCATTTCATAAGCTTATGAGAAACGATGAACCCTGGGTTTGGTCATCGGAAGCGTTTTCAAAGTATAAAACGGCTTTATCGGAAGCAGCATTACTTACTATGATCCAAGTAAAGAATTAGTTTTGTCAGTGGATTCAAGTTGGTGCTATTTTAAGTCAAATTATTCTCAGTTAGATAAGGAAGATCTTGCAATACGTTTTGGTGTGAAAAAGTTAAATATGGGGAAGAAATTTTACTATTTGTAGTGATCACCTACCTTTGAAAACAATATTTGGTGAAAATAAAAAAAAATCCTGTAATGGCTTCATCGAAATCTCGCGGGTGTTGTGTGTTATAATTTATTAGCGAGATCTTATATCTGGTGGCCAAGTCTAGATAACGATATTTATCATAAAAATTATGTCTTGTGAAATTTGTCAGTCCACTAGGAACAAGTCAAATAATAAATACCGTAATCCTTGGCCATCTGCTCGTTTTCCTTGGGAAAGAGTACACATAGATTTTTTAATTTTCATATTAAGTACCTAGTAGTTTGTGATTTCCATTCCAAATAGATAGAGTGTTTTCCCTTGAAAGATAAAGTGATTTCAGGTCTAAATTAGCATAAATGTTTTCTATATTTTCGTTTCCAAAAACCATTCCAAGTGAAAATGGACCATTCAGTTAACATGAAATGAAATATTTTAGTCAAAGAAAAGTGATTAAATAAATTTTTTCTCCGCCGTATTCACCTCCGTCAATCCGTCTGATTAGCAAAGTGTACAAACATTTAAAATTCTGCTGTCAAAATTTAATCTAGAGATGAGGAAGAGAAATGAAAATATGAGCACAAATGATTTGTTATTAGACTGTTTATTTGCATGCAGAAGTACTCCTTCTGTTTCAGGGAAATCACCTATGTCGGTTTTGTTGAATTTTGAACCAAAACTGCCTCTGTCAAATTTGAAAAAAAGGTTTCTTTCCAGATGATTTGGATGAAAGTCAGAGTCAAATAACCTTTCAAAACTGTCAAATGTTATCAGAGAAATCAAATCGTGTGAATAAACCCAAATAGGAGAAATAATATTAATGGTTATTGTTGTGGATATCCATTTTTCGTGAACTGCAGTAGAACTATTCATATGTATTATCTTGCTGTGCAGAACTGACCTTTTTTGAGAGTCGCGGCGGACGCGTTTCGAACTATGTCATTCTTCTTTGGCGCTTGGTTACACCAGACCGAGTCTGTAACCAAGCGCCGAAGAAGAACGACATAGTTCGAAACGCGTCCGCCGCGACTCAAAAAAGGTCAGTTCTGCACAGCAAGATAATACATATGAATATTAATGGTGTCAAATTTGAGTTTGGTAGGGTGGTGGAAGAAGTCAGAGATTTTGTCTATTTAGTCAGATTAGCAAGTAATAAAGTGGTAAAGTTCATGTTAATCAACAAAGTGAGTTTTATTCAAATGCTATGCTGAGCAATGCCTTAGCTGTAAAAAGACCGAATGTTGTCTATGAAGAAAGTGGAAGAGGTGGAAGGTCAAATAATGTGAATAATGATGAGACAGAGTCAAGTTCGAAAGTCTGAAAGGGTGATTAGAAAGAAGAATAGGTAAATCATTCTGATTCAAATTATGTATGAATTTGTCAGGGGTGTCATAATTAAAAATATAATATGTATCAAGATCTATGTCAAGTCTCATTTAATCTTCAAGTCAAAATGTACAATCAAATAAACTTGTCAAATGGGTAAAATAAAAGTAAAATGTCAAGTTTATAATGTGTCAAATTTCTAAATTGTCTGTCTCTTAAATCTCGATTTTGTAATTAGTCTTATTGGTCAATATAAATTAATTGAATTGTAAAAGTTGATATATTGTCTATTAATCCACAAGATGGATTTGTTTTTTTGTTTTTTTTTTTGTCAGTATAAAACGGTATACTTGTGTTTTGTTCATTTGTCATGTCAACTGTTAACTTAATGGCTAGTCTTGTTAACTATGTTGATGTTAATGTAAGGTCAATGTTGAGGGAGAGCAGTGCTATGTTGGCAGCCTGCTCGAGTGTGGATGGTATCTTTGTATGATGTATTCAATAAATGCGTGCTATATAATGTAAGTCATATTATTCAACAACCTTAAACATAGTAGTGACCAGTAATGTAGGATTCAATCATAGATATTGTTACAGAACGTTCACAGCATTCACTCTTTACCAGTCTTATGCTGGCCTGTTTATATGGGTAATAATAATAATATGTCGGGTGTTTATATGGCCTGTTTCTATTCGTATGTACAGGTTAGTAGGGTTTGAGTTCATTCAACTACAGAGTAGTTCAACAAATTTTCTTTTGGAATTGAAATGAACTATCTTTAGATTCGTGTACTTTCATGCTAAATGCTACTAGAAGTAGTACGGTAACCGCCATAATGTTTAAATAGTTCATTTCATTCTTGGATTCCTTGTTCCATAACGATCTGCGTTGTTTATATTAATTTTTTATAGTAAATTCAACGACTTGCAGAAAAGTGAATGAAATTAACTTTTTATAGTAAATTCAATGACTTGCAGTCAATTTTAATTGTGAATAAATAAGATTTCCACTCTTTGGCCAAAATGTTTTGAGTCATGGAGTCATCTTGAAAGGCCTTTGCATATCAGTTTCCATGACTCGAAAACGTTTGGCCAAAAAGTGAGTAGAAATATTATTTGTTCGATATCACAATTTAAATTGATTGCAAGTCGTTGAATTTACTATAAAAAGTTCATTTCATTCACTTTCATTAAACTGGGCCAATTCATTTGAAAGCGCCTTCATTGATTTTTATAAGAGCTTTAATCTACATTATATAGGGAGCATGTCAATATTTTTATCAAACTTTGAGTGGATCTCAAAGGTGTGTTGTTTTAGTAGCTCGCCTAATGAAAGTTTCCCATATGGAATACACCTCTGCTACATTCAGCAGAATTATGTCTCTAGGACAACATACATTTAGTTTCAAGATACATATCAAGTTCACCAATAGAAGACTAGAATCTTATTAGCTTCATGATTAAGCATATTTCTCTTTTAGTCACGTTTTCAGAAATTTATTCAACCTAACTGCCCAATTACCGTACTTTTGTTCACAAAGAACAGTAAATAAAGAAAAAGAATTGGAACAACAATGGTAAATCTATATAACCTATATTGGTGATGTAGTGAGGTAGATGGGGCAAGAAGTATTGAATATTGCTAATAGCTGAGCTTTCAACAAAAGAAAATATATAAAGTTACATAGAAACTGATAAGTTAAAATACAATACGCATGAATTGATCATTTTTAATCTGTTTAAACGTGCAATTAGTCACTTGAAACAGATCCTTGATTAATTATGTTTCAATAAGTAAACGATAATGAGGGCAATACTGCCCTGTGATACAATGGCCAGATAAGGTAAGGCCACGCAATATTTATGGCATTCAAGTAAAATATTGATGAATTTATAAAAATTTGTAACTGTTTTTTACGAGCAGTAATCCATTCTTTAAGAATTTTCAAAATTTTGTGAAACCTATTTTGATAAGCTCAACAGAACGGTAAATTCGGTTCTTGATAGAAAACTTTTCATCAATTTTGACAATGACCTCAATGTAAACTCTTGTAAACAATAATAAAATAGCAATTCTCATTTTTTCAGCACAAGCTACTACATTCTACATCAATAAATAACAACATTAAGTATGAAGTGTTGAATACATGATAAAATGAGTCATAAAGCTACAAATAGAGGTATTAAACTATCTTCCTGGATTTCTTGTTCCATGACGAACTGCGTTGTTAATATTAACTTTTCAAGTGAATTAAACGACTTGCAGTCAAATTTTATTAAAAATAAGTAGTATTTCACTTACTTTTGAAGGCCAAACGTTTTCGAGTTGTTGAACCCCATCTTCAAGGCATCCTAGATATCGATGTTGGTTTGTTGGTTAGAAGAGCTGTGGATTCTGTATAATGTGGTCAAAAAGTTTGTGTGATTTAAAATTTAACTGTTCGTTGAGGATGTTTTGTTTATTGTGTGTGGTGTGTTTGAAAATTTCAATTTTTTAATTGACTTCACAAACCTGACATACCTATAAGACCAATTGTAAACTACCGAGACGCCCCAGCATACAAACTAGCAAAACACATGGACCAAATGCTCAGAAAACTAATTAACATTAACAACAACACATACATAAAAAACAGTAGCGACCTCATCTCAAAAATAAAAGACACACATTCCTCACAACTCCACTCTTGCATCTTTTGATATAACAAATTTATACACCAACATACCTATCAATGAAACAATAGAAATAATAAAAAACATGCTTATTCACAACAACACAGCTACTGAACAGATAAATGAAATAATATACATCCTACAAATCATCACTCAACAAAATTACTTCACATTTAACAACAAATTTTACTCACAACCTGATGGATTGCCAATGGGCTCACCAATATCCAGCATATTTGCTGAGATCTATCTCCAACACTGCGAAAACACCCACATACTCTTCAACAACAGATTCTCACAGAACATAATATACTGGCACAGATATGAAGATGACATTCTACTACTATACAGAGGGAACAAAAGACAATGTGAACAGCTCCGATCACACATGAACAAAATACACAAAAACATTCAATACACAGCAGAATATGAACACAACAAATCAATAAATTTCCTAGACCTCTCAATTACAAAGAACAAAAACCAAAAACACAGCTTCAACATTTACAGAAAACCGACAATGACAGATACCCTAATACACAGCACCTCCAATCATCCAACACAACACAAACACTCAGCATTCAGATCAATGCTACACAGACTGAACAACACACCACTATCCACTGAAAATTACAACACTGAACTAAACACAATAAAATACCTAGCACAAGAAAACGGCTACAAGCACGACCTAATTGACAAACGCAACCATAAAATAACAAACAAAAAACAAAACACCAACAAAAAATACATCACAACGACATACATTAATCCACAATCAAACAGACTTGCCAAAATCTTCAAAAAAGCTGGCCACACCATCGCATTCAGAACAAAAAACAAAATAAAAAATGCACTTGCACCAAGAACCACAATGAACATGAACAAATACGATCTCTCAGGGATCTACAAACTGAACTGCTCTGACTGTAACAAATTTTACATAGGACAAACAGGCCGTGCATTCAAACAACGCTACAAGGAACATTTACAAGCTTTACATACAAAAACAGAATCGACTTTTGCAGACCACATCATTCAAACTGGACACACTTTTACTGACATCACTACCAACTTACACATTCTATATATAAAATCTAAAGGACACGAACTCAACACCTTGGAACAATTTGAAATTTACAAACACACCACACACAATAAACAAAACATCCTCAACGAACAGTTAAATCACACAAACTTTTTGACCACATTATACAGAAACCACAGCTCTTCTAACCAACAAACCAACATCGATATCTAGGATGCCTTGAAGATGGGTTTCAACAACTCGAAAACGTTTGGCCATCAAAAGTAAGTGAAATACTACTTATTTTTAATAAAATTTGACTGCAAGTCGTTTAATTCACTTGAAAAGTTAATATTAAACTATCTCATTGAACATTATAATAATAAAAAGGAGCTCAAAGAATATATATAAAAAGAACTATACTATAATATGGAAGGAAATGAATTCAATACAAAGTACTCCACCAATAATTTCAATTCAATACCAAAATAACTATTACTATGACATACAATCATAGCTCGGCCTAATTTGCCAACTTCAATAGAATTTCATTATAATTTAATTGAATTTCCGCAAATTAATTAACACTCATTTCACCAACATTTCAATGTTTTTTTGTTAATAATACACACGCCAGCTTCACAATTAATATTTTTTAGAAAAAAAAGGCTTGGGTTTTTCTTTCAAATTTTGATTTTTCTAGAATAATTTGGCACCTCTTAACCAGCAAGAGTATAACAAAGAATCATTGACGTCTCCAATTATTGGAGTATTGTATAGCAAAATAAGTTGAATTATTAAACTGGTTTGCCTGTGGCAGTTCAACTTTTAAAATGATATAAAATGTAATTTTTTATCAAGCCATCAAAAATACTTTAAAATTGTATTTTGTTCTTTTAAAAACTATTATTTTTTTAAATGAATAATTTATTTTATTAAAATCCTCATTTTTAGATGTAAATATCTCATACATAATCTAGCCTGACTTTTTACAGTAATTTGGACATCACCATAAGAAACGCAAAATTTGATTGAATTGAGGCTTACCATATTTTGATATGATTTCTTAGTTGAGACTCATATTTTGGGATTTACACTATGAGTTAAGTGAGAGTCAACTAGCATTTATAAATGGATCCTGAGTTTCTTTATGTTATCACAATCAATACAAATGAAAAAGAATCTTCTAGATTTTTTTCGGTGGAGGAAGCCAACATAGGTTTGAGACCTGTGCGTGGGTAATGAATTGGATGATGGTGATTGATGAGTTAGACCTACAGTTTTAGGTGGGTTTCGAACTAACGGGAAGTGATTTTACAGCAGAAAACAGTCTTTTTTGCTGGCCAATCCAATCGGTCACCCTTACAAAAATGGCCCAGGAGTTTCGTAGCTTACCTCTGATTGAACAGATACCTGCTACGGCACTCGGCTATCACTTCAATCCAAGTAGGAGTATTTTGAATCTTTTAAAATTTCTTTGATAGAACTAATATAACTGGAAAATGGTATAACAGAAATTTCGAAAATATATAATGAGAGTGTGGGACAAAATTTCACTGAATGCTTTTGTTATCAGAGATGAAAAATTTCTTGGGATAATTATTAAAAATGCAATCCGAACCCTTTTGAAATTTGAGTTTCCAAAGAGATTTTTCTTCTAGCCTTGGAGAGCTTCAGAAGTCAAGCTGAAGAAACGTATAAAAAATAGAAATGGTAATCAACTTGAGGTTTCATAAATATTAGATTCTTTTACAATGAATTACTGAGACCTTTAGAATTTATATAAATTTTCAGTACTTTTATATAAATCCAAATCAATGGCTGAATTACATGGCAATATGCAGAACGATGTAAATGCACTTAGATGGTGGTTTACTCGCAATATGATGGTGAGATGAGCCCAAAAACTAAATATATCATATTCAAGCTCAGAAAAGATACACATTTCCCCGCACCTATTAAATACCATAATATTGAATGTTCTTTGCTTGATGACTGTAATAATTGCCAAGACCTAGAACAGGTTGAATGCATAAAGTATCTTGGCGTTTGGGTGGATAGCAGACTTAGATACCAGTTGGAGGAATCACATAGCGTATGTGAGAAAAAAGTTAATAAAATATGTATAATAATATTCTATTTACTGAGGACGCTGTGTAGCCCAGAATTGATGAGAAAGATTTACTTTGACAGAATTTATTAATTTCGAATTCATTTAATTGCTATCAGTTTATACTGAAGACTTCCGCAATGGCGGATATTGACAACAGTATTTAATAGCTGATGGAAATCGATAAATGCTACTGTACAAAAATATCAGTCACCACCGGGAATCGAACCACGGACCTCCCAATTTCCGGTCGGGCGCCTTAACCACTAGAGCATGGAGACCATATGGAGACCTTACTTTGCTCTTATTGCTTCACATTTTGAGTATGGTTTGGGGAGGGGCATATACGTCTATTGTGCATCCACTCACTACTCTGCAAAAATCATTTGTACGAATAACGTCCTTTAAAATCCGATCTGCACATTCAGCACCAATCTTCAAAGAACTAAGAATACTTCCAATTAGAAACTTATATGTATATAAACCCTGAAACTTTTCTTTGATAGAAGCGGTGAGATGCAGTTGATCAATACTCGCAGAGTTGGAAGGAATTAACTTAAGTTAGAGTCCCTAAACCTAATCTATCCATATTCAGGAAATTCTATACATATCTAGCTCCAACATTTTTAATAGGCCGCCTGATGATATTAAGAAGTGTAGGCGAAAGACACGTCTCTGAAAACTAGTACAGTAGTACTTAGTCACCTGGTCCCACAACAAGATGTAACGAGGTACCGTACTACAATAACATTGCTTGATTTATAAACTTTTTATTCTCTAAGTAATAAAAAAGATTAGTTTTCCAAATAAAGTTTATATAGCTAGATGCTTTCTTTGCATTATGAGTTTTTCGAGTTCTAGAAGAGTTAGAATAATAAGAGTTTTAGAAGAGCTGAGAAGTAACTTTCACTGAACCTGTAATTTTGTTATTATAGGCGCTAGAAAAAATAACTAATTTATTGTATATTATATTAGAAGGTGCAAAATTATTTATTGAATCCGTCAAAAATGTTTTCCAATGGCTGGTAAACGAAGCATTCTCTTGAGTTTTCTACGTTTTATTTTTAAATATTTAATTAGAGGGGTTTCTTTCTGTTTTTTAGTTTTACTTTCTTTTTCTTTAGTTGCTTTTTTCAGTAGGAATATGATTATGTTGTTAATACTGCAGTAGAGCTAAATTAGGAATGTACAATGATTATTTCAAGTATAAATTGTGTTGACTGGGAAATGATTTTGATTTGATTTAACGACTTGCAGTCCGTTTTAATTGTGAATGAATAATATTCCTACTCACTCTTTGCCGAACGTTTTCGAGTCGTGGAAACTCACCTTCAAGGCCTTGACTGCAAGTCGTTTAAAATAAGTTAATATTAACAACGCAGATCGTTATTGAAAAAGAATCCAAGAAGTAAAAATCAACTCATTCGAATTTCAAATTTTACCGCTCACTTTTGTTCATCATCTGGGGGCTTGTAACTTTGGTGTCAGGTGGCAGTGGTATCTCTAGGTGGCACACGTCAAGATGATTCGGGGAACGGGAATCAGCTGTTTATTGTAGGGCTCTGTAGAAGCACAGATTAAGGCCCGTATTACACTTGGTCACCTGGCGACGTCACCGGTGATCTGACTAGTCGCTGGGCACTAGTTCTTATGGCGCTTATTACATTAGGGTCACCGGTGACGTCTCCAGCGTTTGGTGACCGACTGGTGACCCTTCCCCGTGACCAGACGAATCACCACTGGTGACCAAGAATTATCGCTGGGTATTGAATCAAATGACATGTATTACACACAGTCACCAATGTTGGGTCACCACTGTATTTATTTTTGTGTTCTGCAAGTTCAGTTTGTTTGAAGCTAGTGTAGTGAGCGGTCATGTCGGAAACATATGAAGAGATGCTGCTTCTTGCTCTTTTGTTGAGGAAAAGAAGGAGACGGGCAAGGAAAATGCACGTGCATCCGATATTATCATTTCGAGAAACAAAAGGATTGTTTTATACGATTTTTGACGAACTTTGTGCTGATGAAAACAAGTTTTTCAATTACATGAGAATGTCAAAATCCTCCTTTTTTGAACTGCTTTCTCTAATAAAAGTGGACATTACCGGAACAAATACGAGAATGAGGAAATGTGTTTCTCCAGAAGAAAAACTTGTAGTTACTTTAAGGTAAGTAAAAAAACGTGTTTTACTTCATCTGTATATTCAAAGCATGATTCTGATTTTAATAACTCACAGGTTTTGGATTACAGTAAAATTTATCACTATATTAGCTACTGAGTTCCTTTATGTTTTATTAATTTTATATATTATACATTACTTGAGTTTGCAGCCATTGCAGTCATTATTTCTACTAAAGTAAATTAATAAATTAACTACTAGGACTATAAAATAATTGCAATAATCACTAACTGTAATAATAATAATAATAATAATAATGGAGATGTGTTACTGGCAAAGACAATTGACATTAGCAAACATTTTTCAAAACCAAATCTTCTTACAAATTGTATTGAAAATAAAACAAATTTTAAAACAAAAAAAAAGAAACTGATTTCAATGAAATGATTCTCAAACAATATTTAATTTTTATTAAAATAATGTTTAACATTATTTAAACATTATTTTAGTACTCACATACTAAAAAGTTTAAAATAAAGTATTTACTTTAAACTGAGAAAATTTCAAATTTCATACAAGTAATCTTTTGAAGTTGACACCAAATATTTTATAAAATTGATAAGAAATTCTATTTAATATAAAATATAACACTGTATTTCAATTCAATTGATTTACACTCACTTTTACTGAAATACAGTGTCAGTTTTTATATTAGATTGTTCAAGTATTTCTTTTATGTTATATTAATTTTAGAAGTTTATGGAAATTTTGGCGCTGTTTTGGCTAATTTTGACACTGGAGTGGGGGAACTGGGTGTTGGCCTCAGTCCTGGTGACTTTACTGGTGACGTGGCTGGCTGCGCGTACAGTAACCGGTGACGTCACCGGTGACGTCACCGGTGACGTCGCCTGGTGACCAAGTCTAATAGGAGCCTAAAGAACCAGATCGATCACGTCGCTTGCGGATTTCCTAGTTAGGTTGTCTGTGGTAGAAGTCTTTGGAGCGACGTAGTTTTTTGTGACGTCACGACTTAGCATTCGGTCTTTTCGTTTTTCGGTCAAGTGGCTACCCCCCGACCAACTCGCCACTAACTCTATACCATTTCGATTAGTTACAATGAATCGATATAATTATCTCAAACTTTGTAGACCCACTCTGTCGGGTGCGTGCAGCACTCTGTTGGGTGCGTGCAGCGACAGAGTGGGTCGATTTCTATTTCTTCACCAAACGACAAAGGCGGTCTGCGACAGAGGTGACCACATTCCTGAGATGACCTGCTCTGTCGGGTGCGTACAGCGTCAGATGCGGTCTAAAAATCGTCCTTGTTTGTTGTCGACCATCATTGTCGTCGACCACTTCTGGCGCTCTCCCCAAAATACGATTGGCTTCTTCTAGAAGTTCACTTAAATTCAATTGTGGATGTCATGCTGATATGAAGTAATATTTTACGCTGTGGCTACAGTCAAGGCAGCCGGGTCTCCATTGGGTAGCCGGCAGATTGGGACATCACTGGCTTTGAACATTTGCGCATGCGCTGCTATTTATAATGTCAGTGCTCTGTACGATGGTTACGGCTCAGTACCCCAGCATAGCTTGCATAAATATAGCATAATTATATTAGAGTGGGATAAATTAATATATTGATGTAGAGTACCGGTATCTGAATACTACGTATATTAGAATGGCAGATTTAATGCCAGTGCAATAATATATATTTTCTGATTATCACAGAGTATAAGATACCGCTGTAACACATCCCGTTTTGACCAAGATCGAAACGGGAAGGCACAAAAGAAGGTGTTGCGCCTAGAGGCGGCGAATCATAAAGTACTGATAATATGCTAGTCAAGAGCAGGTAAAGTAAAATAAAAAGAAGGTTTTCGAATGACAAAGTCACCAGTACTCAATATATATTAGAAAAAGAAATACAAAATAAGAGGAAATTAATATTAATTTTTGGTTACAAAGTTTAAAGTCATGACTATTAATTTTATCGACGAAATATAGCTTAGTAGGCCTACTAGCAAATAAATCAGGTTTTTCGGAGTTAATTATTTCGAAGCGAAGTGACGAAGAAAATTGTAGATCAGCTTACCATATTGTAGAAAAGGTAATAAGTGAGTGTCCGTGTTAATACATACTGAATCCTGTTAGGTTGTGAACATGTTTTGTAATCGTAATGTTTTAGTTCATTTCTCCTCCAACTTATGCAGCAATTTTGATATTAGATTATTGAGTACATGGTAATAAAAAAACCCAAATTGGTTTTTTTTTAAATTGGTGACAAAATCATTCGAAGTAAAAGAGATAAATAAAAAATAATTATCGAGTATCCATACTCTAAAATTAGTATCTCAATCCATGAGATAACTAAGGAGAATTTTCAAGAAGAATTAGACAAAGTTAACAATCTCCATTTTTTGAATCGAACAGAACAGATTCTTTTTCGGTCAGCGTCACCTAGGCCGTTGGAACAGAAGTACCAACGTAACAACGCAGAATAATACATTTTACCACCATACTTTCTAATGATAAATTTATTAAAAATCACTAACAAATTTCTATAATTTGTTATAGAAAAAGAAAATAATTAAGAAGAATGAATTAAATTTTGGTACAACCTCCTCCACTGGGGGTGAGAATTAAAGGAAAAAAAATGTACCAAAATTTTAGAAGAAAAGAAAAGAAAGAAGAGTAAGTAACAGGTTGGCCGGCCTATCACTCATCAGAAGAAAAGAAAAGAGAAAGAATATGATGATTGATCAGGTCATAATATTCCAAAGAAAGAAAGAAAAGAAAAAAACTATTACAGAAATTCATTAGTATTTTTTTTACAAATTTTAAAAGGATAAGAAAATCACCTATTTAATTTTAAGATCACCAGGAGAATAATCGGGAGTTGATGAAAAGAAAAACAAAAATAAATGTTATCCTTCCTGGACAACTAGAATAACGTAAGACTAGTCAGTAACGCAGCTAGGTACTAACTTAGAAACGTACAAAATACTAAGAAGTACAGTAACATACTAAAATTACAAACAATACAACTTATAAATTAATAAGGGCAATAAGTAAATATTACTAATAATGCTAATAATACAAGAAATTACAGAACATAGGTAGTAGTAGGTGCGTCCACCTCTGAATACCAGAGAATTTCTCAAAAGAGAAAATTTACAAAATAAGTCACAAAGCAAAGGGAAAATCTAATTCGGATTATTACCCATCTTAAGTTGACTCACATGTGCTCTACGCACAAAAGTTTTTCCGTCAGGAGAAAACAATCTAACAGAGACAGGACTTAGCCACTCCTTAATAAGGTAGGGACCAGAATAACGAGGTAGTAATTTAGCAGTAACATTGTTAACAGCTTTACTAATAGGATGGGTTTTCAAGAAAACTTCATCGCCAATCTTAAAGGGAATAGGATTACGATACACATCGTATCTCCTTTTACTATCGTTATGAGATTTCAATAAGTTCTGGTGAGCAGACTTCCAAATCTTATTAGTCTCCAAAACAAATTTTGTAGGAAGAATCTCATCAATTTTCCAAATATTCGAGAGAGAATTATTGGGTTTATGTCTGAACATTAATTCATGAGGAGTAAATTTACTTGACTCATGAAGAGAACAATTGAATGCTAAAGGTAACCATTGTAAAGTATAATCCCATTTATTTTGTTTGTCAGAATTAAATGCAATCAAACAAGACTTTAAATTTCTGTGAATACGTTCAATTTGATTACAATTGGGGTAATATTCAACAGAAGTAACATGATTTATTCCTTTCTGAAAACAGAAATTTTTAAAATAATGAGATTTAAATTGAGGTCCATTGTCAGAAACAATAATCTTCGGAATTCCAAAATTAATAAATATTTTTTGAAGTTCATTACAAATAGTAATTGAAGTAGTTTTACGAAGAGGAATGAGCCAACAATATTTACTAAAAGCATCCATGCAAGAAAAAATCATAGTATTTCCAGAGCTTGTGCGAGGCAAAGGTCCAACAGTGTCAATAAACAATTTTTCCATAGGCTGAGTAGCCACAGTTGAAGAAAGATAACCATAATTCTTTTTCTGAGCAGGCTTACTCATAGAACAAATCTGACAACTTCTAACCAGAGCAGAAATATCCTTACTCATTCCTTTCCAGAAGAATTTTTCCTTAATTTTGTTATAAGTTTTCAAAAAACCAGAATGTGCACCAAACAATGTTTCATGGAAATATTTGAAAACCATAGGTCTAAGAATAAAAGGAAGAACAATTTTAGCTTGATCAGCATTTCTACAAGAATGTAGAAGAACACCTTTAGAAATGCTGTACGGAAAAATATCTTTACCTTGAGCTTTGTCATTAACAATTTCAGAAACAAAAGAATCCTGTTTTTGATATTGTAAAATATCAGAAAAACAAAGAGGGAAATCTGAGAGTGAAAGATTACACAAATTTTTACTCTCCACTTCATCACCAGGGTTATCTTCAAACATTCTACTAAGAGCATCTGCAATAACATTTTGAGTCCCTTTAATGTGTTCTACATCAAATTGAAAGGAATTAATTCGAAGAATCCAACGTCCAATGCGCCCCAATGGCTTTGGATTTTTTAAAACCCATTGCAACGCTGCACAATCGGTATGCAAAGTAAACCTGGTATGTTCAATGAAGAATCTAAATTTTTCAACCCCAAACAGAACAGCTAAAGCTTCCTTCTCGTAAGCAGAATATTTTCTTTCCAAAGTAGTTAAAGTTCTTGAAGCAAACGCAATAGGAGCAAGGCTACCATCATATTCCTGACTTAAAACACAACCTAAAGCAACACTAGAAGCGTCAGTTTGTAAAATAAAACGACGAGAAAAATCAACTATTTTAAGAACAGGCGGTTGAGTGATGATTCTTTTCAACTTAATAAAGGCATCCTGACATTCTTTACTCCATACAAATTTAACATCCTTTTTTCTGAGATAATTCAGAGGAGCAGCAAGATCGGCGAGATTAGGAATAAACTTGTGATAGAAATTTATTATTCCCATGAACTTCTGAATATCTTTCACTTTCTTAGGAATAGGAAAATCAGTAATAGATTTAGTTCGGTCAGTGTCAATAGTGATGGAATTGTGTGATACAATATGCCCAAGAAAGGAAATTTTAGGAACACAAAAGGTAACCTTATTAGGATTAACGGTAAGATTAGCCTTACGTAGGCGCAGGAAAACTTCATTTAAAACTTCAAGATGTTTATCAAAGGTCTCAGTATAAATGATCAGGTCGTCGAGATAGAAGTAGACATTTTTGAAACGAAGATCTCCAAAGATTTTCTCCATAAGACTAGGAAGAACTTGCGCTCCAGAGCTAATACCGTTAGGAATGCGCTTGTACTGGTACAGGTTGAAAGGAGTAGCAAAAGCAGTAAGCTTCTTTGAAGACTCAGTTAAAGGAATCTGACCATAAGCATTATTTAAGTCTAATGTCGAAAAGTACCTCGCCTTAGAAAAATGATGAAAAGAAGTATTAATATCCCCAATAGGACCTGACTGGAGTTCAACAATTTGATTAATTTTACGAAAATCACAGACTAATCTAAATTGAGGCTCTTCTCCTTCCCTAGTAGCTTTTGGAACAAGGAAACACGGACTACTGTATTGAGAATCAGAAACTTCAATAACATCCTCATCTAACAATTTTTGAATCTTCTCTCTCATAATTTTTGTTTTAATCGGATTAAGAGGATATGGTTGAGATCTTATTATTTTATTAGAAGTTAATTTAATATCATAATGAACAAGAGATGTTCCCCCCACTCGGTGAGTTACAACATCAGGAAATTTAGCAATAACTTTATTTAATCTTTCCAATTCATGACTGAGAAGATGAGATTTATCACCAGGAATAACCTTTTCAACAACATTATTAACTAAAATGTTTTGTTTATGATTAAAAGCAAGAGAATTATTTATCAAATTATAAGTCCTATTTAAATCAAAACAGAAGTAATAGTTACCCTTAAAGAGGTTTACAATAAGTTGCGAATGTTTAAGAAAATCAGAGCCAATAATAACTTGAACAGGTAAATCATTAGTTAAAAGCCATTCAAATTTCCAAGTCATATGTTGTATTTTAACTTTTAGAATACAAGATTGAGTAATTATAATTTTCCCAGAATTAGCAGTAGAGCAACGGATATTCTTAGTGATTAAGTTTAAATTTAAGTTAGGAATTTCAGACAATTTATTAAATGTTTCTTTAGATATGAACGAAAATGAAGAACCAGTATCAACAAGAGCAGAAAACGTTGTCAGAATTGCAAAAATTAACAGGAATGAAAGGAAGATTATTATTAGAATTAATAACACCACAGAGTGATTTCTTAATATTTTTCGTTATTGCCCTCTTATTTTCATTTCTATTTTTATGAATCCTATCCTCTTTGTTACTTTTAGAGCATATCATTAGGTTTTGTCCTTTGGATAAGGACGCTGTTCGTTTTTTGAATAGCAATTAGTGGCTACATGTCCCCTTTTATTACAATAATAACATATGACATCTCTTTTAGCTCGATTAAAATTACTATTATTATTCTTATTTTGATTATTATTATTTCCTGCATTATTATTTTGAGAGTGAGAACTGTTGTACATTCTGGATCTTTCATCATCAGTAAATGCAATATTCTGAGAATGAATACAGAGCATATTTAAATCATTGAAAGAAACAGGACGTTGCATAAAAACTAACCTTGACCGTTCCTTGGGATTCAGCCCACTGACAATAGTGCTCACTACTTCAAGTTCACTCTCAGAAAGTAATAACAACTTAGCAGCATCCTTAATACTCACCACATAAGAGGATAAAGGCTCATTGAAACCTTGCAATCGATAAAACTTATCTCTCTTGATTGCCAACAAAAGTCGCTCAGGTATGAAATATTTTAACACCTCAGAATGAAATTGGTTGAACGTCATATTCAAACTCAAACAATTCAATACTTTATCACCAAGCGGACCTGAAGAGTATGGAGAAATAATTTGCAACAAATTATTGTCAGACATAGGAGATAATTCACGAATTTTCAAAGTGACATGCAAAATTTTCAAAAGAATATTGATATCAAGACCATCACAAGGTTGTAGCTCACTTAAATATTTTTCAACAGGATTTCTTAACTTATTATAAAATGAGCTATCAGCTGTTGAAGAATTATTTACCAATAAATTAGTTCCAGGTAATTCAAAATTTGCTGATGACAAATTTGAGGTATTAGAAACCACAGCCGTTTTATCCTGAACAACCATATTCTTGAAAGAATCACTGACACTTTTAGGAATCGCACCTAAATTTATATTCGATTCAGTAACAGCGCTAGAGCTTGGAACAAACAAAGATAAAGGATTATTTTTTGGCATGCGAGTAGGACTAGAGGGAATACCAATTTTTGGAGATGATGGAATACCATGAAACTTATCGTGTATCAATAATATCTTGTTAAAAATGACCACAAGATTATTAGCAATAACAAGCAAATTATCAATATAATTATTCACATCAGTGTCAGACAATCCTTGGACATAAGTAATAATTTGTTTTACCCTATGAAGAAAATGCAGGAAAATAGATTCAGATTTAGTAATATTTTTTTTTTATTATTTCTTTATCAAAGTTTTCAGGTAAATCATCAATAAATTTATTTAATTTGGGTATTTTAATTTCAAGAAATTCGAGCGATTGGTTATAGTCAGCTACATCAGAAATTAGTGAAATCTCCTGAAAATCACAATTAGCAGTTAGCAAGCGATATCTTGCTCTAAGCTTATCTACATCAAGACCAAGAATAGAATTGTCGTTATCTATTGACAAAATTTCGAAAGTTAAACCTTCCTTAGACAAGTAATCAGGATTAATCCTTTTTGAAAACAATTTTGTGACGTCAATGTCAGTAGAAAATATCTTATAATTTTATCCATGACTAAAAATTCATAATAAAATAAGATAACAAACAATAAATAAAATTACAACAAATTTTAATTCCTCAACTACCAGAATAATTCCTGCTCTCCACCAACACATCATCAGCAATAACCATGAATAGTCAACCATAAATAGCCAAAACCATAAATAGCCACAACCATAAATAGCCATTTAACCACGTTCTGCTACCAATTGTAACACATCCCGTTTTGACCAAGATCGAAACGGGAAGGCACAAAAGAAGGTGTTGCGCCTAGAGGCGGCGAATCATAAAGTACTGATAATATGCTAGTCAAGAGCAGGTAAAGTAAAATAAAAAGAAGGTTTTCGAATGACAAAGTCACCAGTACTCAATATATATTAGAAAAAGAAATACAAAATAAGAGGAAATTAATATTAATTTTTGGTTACAAAGTTTAAAGTCATGACTATTAATTTTATCGACGAAATATAGCTTAGTAGGCCTACTAGCAAATAAATCAGGTTTTTCGGAGTTAATTATTTCGAAGCGAAGTGACGAAGAAAATTGTAGATCAGCTTACCATATTGTAGAAAAGGTAATAAGTGAGTGTCCGTGTTAATACATACTGAATCCTGTTAGGTTGTGAACATGTTTTGTAATCGTAATGTTTTAGTTCATTTCTCCTCCAACTTATGCAGCAATTTTGATATTAGATTATTGAGTACATGGTAATAAAAAAACCCAAATTGGGTTTTTTTTAAATTGGTGACAAAATCATTCGAAGTAAAAGAGATAAATAAAAAATAATTATCGAGTATCCATACTCTAAAATTAGTATCTCAATCCATGAGATAACTAAGGAGAATTTTCAAGAAGAATTAGACAAAGTTAACAATCTCCATTTTTTGAATCGAACAGAACAGATTCTTTTTCGGTCAGCGTCACCTAGGCCGTTGGAACAGAAGTACCAACGTAACAACGCAGAATAATACATTTTACCACCATACTTTCTAATGATAAATTTATTAAAAATCACTAACAAATTTCTATAATTTGTTATAGAAAAAGAAAAAGAAAATAATTAAGAAGAATGAATTAAATTTTGGTACACCGCTTATTACATTCATTCGCACTTTCCTAGAATCTAGAGATCATTATTTCTATGAAGCCTCATGCATCATTGGAAAAGAACCATATTGAACACTCTTTTTTTTCTTTTAAATTCAACATTTGAAACCCCTAAGAGAGAATAAAGTCTTCTTTTCAAGGCTTTTATGCTTTACCGTACTAAAAATTTATTAACTTTTCATGTGAAATTTAACGACATGCAGTCAAATATTTGTTAAGAATAAGTATAATAACTCACTTAAACTGGCCGAGTACTTTCGAATCTATGAGATCCATCATCAGAGGCCTCTGATGATGGATCTCATAGATTCGAAAGTACTCGGCCAGTTTAAGTGAGTTATTATACTTATTCTTAACAAATATTTGACTGCATGTCGTTAAATTTCACATGAAAAGTTAATATTAACACGCAGTTCGTCATGGAACAAGAAATCCAGGAATAAAAATTTATGTCCAACAGTCTGTTAGTGAATGATAGATAACTCGTAATTCACATTATTGTATTTTTCAATTGCTAAAACTTTGTTCTCAACAGCGCACTTGACTAATTCGAATTTTCCAACAATTTTTTTGTGACATCTAAGAAGCAATAAACTGACATTTTTGGGGGTCGCAATTTTCTCACAAGAAGCAATAATCCTCAGGAAGCAATAATTCATTAAACATTTTTGGGGGTCGCAATATTCTCACAAGAAAATTTAAATTTATAAAAAATTTATATTTTTATTTAAAAATTTCATAATTAAGAAAATTTAAATTTAAAAAATTTATATTATTTGAAAAATTCATAAAAAAGAAAATTTAAATTTATAAAAAATGTCTATAAAATTTCTATTTTTATTTGAAAAATTCATAATTTGCAAACATATGAGGAGCTCCAAACCATAAGACAATATAAGTCAAGTGTATATAACATTTACAAAATACTACCACCTCCGAACACAGTGCAAATGCAAACTAATTACAGTATTTATATGTTTATCGGGAAACAGGTTAGGCACAATAAAGTTAAGAAACCACTTTCCCGAGGTTGACTTTACGGGAGTGAGTATACACCCATCGGTTGAGAAAGAGAAGAAGATTTGGCGCAGGCGCAAATGTTCAAAGTAAATGAGTCATCTATCTGCCGGCTACCCAATGGAGACCCGGCTGCCGTGACTGTAGCCACTGCGAATATTTTATGCCTAGTTTTCCATGGATTCTTTCCAGAATTTGCTTTGAAAGCAGGTGCCGTTGTTGCTGATAATATAGTCGAATTTTCCATATTCAGTTATATATTTTTTTACGGTTTTTACTAGGTTGAATGCATTTGCCTTTATGATAGGACATAGTTTGGTAAATTTTGTGTATCTGCCATGGATGATACACATTCATTTACATTTTCTTGGCGGCAAATTTGAAATATTTTACAATTTGTATGAGTGGCCATTAGAATTAGGTGATAAACCCTTTCAAGTTATTCACATAAATATAGGTTCTTTTAATTTGTAATATTACAGAGGTTTAGTTAAAAATAGGATATAGAATTAAGGATTGATCAGTTTTCAAAATTACAAGTTTCCATCATAATCATTGTTTGAAAAAATCCTCTCTATATGCTGTCTGACAATATTTATTAGCCAGTTATGAAGCTGTTGCTTGAATCTTTTGATATGTCCTATTGCTCTAATGTTTTCAGGAATTAAGTTGTAGATTTTTAGTGCTAGATGATTTTAGGGTCTTTGATAAGAGAGCCTTTTTTGCCCTGTTTGATATGAGGAGATGCCTGTATCTGGTGTTGTGGTGGTGATTCCTATTCTGGAAGGCAGATTTGTCTTTGTGCAACCTAGATGCTACTTCCTTTGCATACAGCTGTCTGGGATCCAATACTTTGAAATCACTAAACAGAAGCTCAAAGGGATAGCGGGCTGGCTTCATTGTGATGATCTTTATTATAAGCTTCTGCACTGTTTTTTGGGGGTTGATATGTACAGTATATGAGCAGTGACTCCACCCCATCCAACGATTCCGTACATGAGCAGTGACTGCACAATGGAACAATAAACCATCCACATACATTCCAAGTTCACAACTGATCTCAGCATCCTGAATTTATAGATGGTTCTTCGCAGTTTTTTACAGAGTCCATCAATATGCTTATCCCAGCACAGAAATGAATCAATTGTTACTCCCAGATACTTTTGTGACGGCTTCATGAGGATCACACTTGGTGCTCTACCCATCAGGCCATGCTGTACTTCTAGACTATCCTTAGCGGGTTGACCATGTTGTGTAGCTGAGAAACATAGGAAGTTTGTTTTCTGTTAATTCATTGTGAGTAGGTTCCTGTTGAGCCAATGTGCTACTTTTTGCATACCACTCAGCTCTTTCCCAGCAAATCTCCCATGTTGCCCCTGAAACTGTAAGCTCAATAGTTTTTGAGATTTCCAACATTATAAAACTTGTAAATTAGAAACTTTAATCTATTACATAAATTATTGATGTGTAGGTCCCATCTTAAGTGTGGGTTCAATATTATTCCAAGGAATTTAATTTTATTGCTACTTAACATTTTTGGGCAGTCTCACAATTCCTATCATTTACATTTGAGCAACATGATTTTGAGTGAATTGTTAGATTGCTATTGATATTAGGTTGCCCAGTAGAATTCGGAGAGAAAGTTATACATAGACTCTTTTTAGTGTTGAGTGTCAACGTGTGATTATCCAGAAATGTTTTTATTTTATTTATGCCTAGCTGGCTACTTTTTTTACATCAGGCCATGTGTTACCCGTAAAGAGGAGCGTTGTATCATCTGCATAAGAGATCATTTCGCAATTATCTATTTTTAATTTCAACAAGTCGTTCATAACATCTTCTCAGAACGTCTACAGGAGTGCTTGAACAAAACGTACATTTAACCAATTTTATTTTTTTGTAAATAGTCAGTCTCAATTCCTTCTTTTCTTGGGTTTATAAAATGGCATAATCCAAGCTGAAAATAATTTTCTTTAGTTTCGCTGGAAAATGAGTTGCGCATTATTTAACAGAAGTTATTTTTCATAAATAATCAATGAATCAATACCCCCTTTTCTTGGGTTAATAAAACTGTATAATCCAAGCTTCAAGTTCAAAAAAATGTTTTGAGTTTAGTTGGAAAATGAGTGTGTTATAGGCCTAGTCATTTCAAATCTTCCATACATCCCTACTGGACTCTTCAAATTCTGTAGAGATGTATGCATCCAATTTCTTCATGTTGTAATTTTCCAACAAATATATATAGCCTATATTTATACAGTATGTGTGTATGTGTGTGTGACTAAGGAGATCATCATCATCATCATCATCATCATCATCATCATCATCATCGATCAAAATAGTTTATATACATGATCTACAATCCTACAAAACTGAACCTTTTGAAAATGAAATGAATATAGAGGATACTATAAGTTACGATTCCGAGCTTTGTTAGAAGTCATAAAGGAAGTAATTCGCAAACCATTTAGGAGATATATGTACATTTTGACATTTTTTTTAGTCCCATTGCCCAGTTCTGGGTCAAAGTGACTTCAACATCAAAAGTAATCCAAGAGTTATTGAAAATAAAGAGTCTCCGTATTTTATTGCGAAACAACTTATAATTTTCCAACAAAAATATAAAAAGAAATCACAACAGCTCAACTAAAAATAATAAAGATCTATCACATAAACATTCTTGACGTTATTATCAAAATTAAGGTGAATACCATTAGCTAACTAATTAGTTTTTTTTCTACCGCGCATCTAGTTATCTGTTACAAAATTGACATCGCTATGATAAAATCAAGTCCCATTTAACAATAATAATTCTAATATGACTAAGTATATCTATCTATTTAATGGATTGCTAAACCTTATTACTAGAAGAAACAAATAGTAAATTATATTTGAATAAGTAGGTGAATATCATCTCAGTTAGGTACATTATAGGTAGGCTGCAGTGGAGTATGAAGTGAATACGATCAATATTATTTACATCATTACACAAGCTTATAACTTACATACATATTCGGACAGTAAATTTAATCAATTTGATAGTGTGAATGAATCATTTATTATAAAGTCAAAGAAAAATCGCAAGATTTTTGTGTTGTGAAAAATACATTATTATACGAAAATATATATCTTGCACGTTTTCATGTACGTTGGACACATTTTAATTATGAGATGAATGAATTTGAATTGCAGAATTATAAACATTAGTGATTATTCGATCAGTTATTTCCAAAATTAATCTGGCAGTGAAAAAGCAATACATAGCAGATCTGAACCTGTTAGGATCAGACCTAGAATACATTTTGACAACAGAAATTATGAATTTTTGAAATTTTTATCAATGAGTGAGTAAATTTACTCAACTTTTCTCAAATTAATATACCCTTATTCATTTTCATAACTCTATAATGGGACTACCTATATTATTAAAAAATAAATATTTTTCAAATCAAGAGAAGAAAAGATACAAAAAAGAGATGAAACCAATTCCTGCTGATGTGAAATAATTGTCTAATTAGAGGCAATTTAATAAAAATATTGAAGTATACAACCAGCGCAAGAAAATATTCATTTTTTTATATGCGTGGATAGTTTATAAAAATGACAATATCGTTTATGACTCTAAAATTAATATAGTTTCATGAGTTTTAGTAACGCATTGATGTACTATTCTCATGTAAACCATAGTTTCTCAATTTCAAGACATTAATAAAGCATAATATGACTTCAAGCCTCATAAAAATGATTTCAAACGGCTTTGGCTTCTAAATTTTAAAAATAGTATCTAATTTAACTATAACTTGACAATAGATGACAATAAGTATCACTTAGGTGTGACATCATAGATCCATTATCACATATATTCATTGAGCCTTTCCTCAGAAGTTCTTCATTTTAAATACAAATAGACGTGGGCTAATTATCAGTTAAAATTTTAATAATTTGTGTAAAATTTAGAAGTTTCTTCCCAAGAATGAACATTACGTTCATTATTTAAATAGTTTATTAAATTGCAATTAAAGCATAATCAATTTTGGGATTTTCTTTGAATAATACAGATTAAGCTGAAGGCCTACATTAATAAATTATTGAAACATCTTCCAAAATAACTCCAGCTTACAATAATCTATCAATAAGATTATGAGAAACTAAAATTTATAAGCATCTAAGAGCCTACTTACTGAAGAAACTTACTTTTAAAATTATTAAGCCATAAAAATTGTATAGAAACCTGTTGGACGGTTCAAAAGATGACCTGTGATGAATGGGTGGATTTTTTTCACATTTACATTATATAGTTCAGAAGCTATTATTAAAATTATTAAAAAAAAAAACATTTCGTTACCGTACGTTTTGATATTAAGATAATGAAAACCTAGTTCAGAGAAATCAAAACAAAAGTAATTTACAAAAATCGTGAAATGTAGAACGTAGAATACAAAATACTGAGTTAATTTCTCAAACTTTTCGAGTCCTAATACAAAAAATTAATATATAATTTACAAACACGAACCAAAAATAAGGAATTTCTTTGAAAACTAATTAAAATAACGAAATATAAAACTGAACTTGCTAAGCAAGTAAAATGCTACACTAGATTAGAAACATCAACTATACACCTTAACTAACAGCACTATGTTGATTTATTTTTCGTTCATTGTATTAGAGTATTTATTTTTTCATTCATCTATAAATCAACTTAATAAAACAATAAACAAAATAGTCTACAATTTAAACAATCTGAAATGAGCTTTTAACTTTCACAGAACAAAAAAATACTTATATATTCTAAAAAATGGATAAATTCTTTTTGAGTGATTTCAGTGAAAGCCCCAAGAATAAACCATATATGTAAGAGATACATTACTTGAATCTATAGTTAGCAGTTTTTTCCATAGCCTGCTGATTGTGAATTCGTGATCAACTGAAAACATAACAAGACTGGTATCTTTATTTAAAAAATAACTGTACTGTATGATTTAGTGATTCCCAGGTAATGCTAACTTAGCAATCATTTCAGATTCATTTAATGAATTCGGGGCAGTTGAACCTAGCATTAAAATACGGGAATCAGACACGCCAATCTGACCTCACAAGACAATAATCAAACCAATTATTTCGAGTGCCATGGCATACCTAGGAAGCAGTCCCTAGTCCAACTATTACAATTTTTTTAGTTTGTTGCTGCTACTACTACTACTACCACCACTGAATCATTGTTTCCCATTATTAAAACATTTCTTCATATGGAAAATATATTATTAAAACACTGCTCAGTTGTTACAAAATGGGAAAATTCAAGAAGTTTTTCTTGGAGAAAAGGATTTGATTACATAATACAAATTGTTTGAAAAAAAGAATCACTGCTTAGGGTCGGCCTACATAGACGATCAGTAATTTTCTTTTGACGCAGATCGACAATGATTTTCATTTCTAATTGTGCTTGTAAAACGTATTAATCAATGAAAGACATTGTTCAGTCGTCCTTGCAGCCTAAACCTTGCTTCTAGCTTTAATTTTACTTTTAATTCAACTATTACTGTATTAAAAAATTGAGTCAGTTGCAGGAGTTTTACAAACGAGATTTTTTGATTTAATAACAATAATTCTCTTGGAGTTGTGTTTTGTATGAGAAAAAAAGTTGAGGAATGGGATTTCAATTAATTTTCTCATTCTTCATGTTAGTAATATAATTTGATAGCAAGAGATGTGGTATTCGAGTGTCTAAAGCACGATCAGTCTTTGCGAGTGAACTGAGAGATGAGAAAGGCTTGGCTCAGCCTTCTTCAGCTGACGATGACCAGGGCGGTTCAGTTTTCAGTCACGTTATGCTCTAACTGCCGAAAACTGGACGAAAACTTAAACTCAATATCGACTACACGAGAAGACCTGTGTTGTCGGTTTATAACAAACAAAATACAACGGCTTTTCTTGCAGTTGGACCCAAAATTTAAGTTTTCAGCGGACAGGAAAGCATAGTTGTGTGCCGTTCGCTGACTTCATCTATACCTCAACTTCTCAAAGGTGGCGTAGAGGCGAATATAATCCACGTTACTATCGACGTAACAGCGATTTTCACCTGCAAATAATAACAATTTCTTATTAGAATTCAATTCATTTATTAGTATATTATTAACTCACTGATAATCGTTTTAGTTTTGTAGTGGTGTTGTAATGTCAACCGTTTCCCTAAATAATTAATTAGTGGTAGAGCCCTCTTATTTGCAGATGATACATCACCCATTTTCAGCAATATCGTTCTAGATAATTTAAAAATAAGTGCCCATATAGGTGTGCAGTCCATTGTCCAATTCTTAAATCAGTTGAAATTAACAATAAATAGTAAAAAATGCCAATACCTTCAATTCAAAAACAAACATAATTTAAATGAAGATAGGGCTATAAACGCATTTGTAAACGATAATCAACTAGACCAGGAAGAAAACATTGCATTTCTAGGAGTTTTGTTGGATAGACGATTGACCTGGGCTCCATACATTGAGAAAATATGTTGTAAAATTTCATCTGGGGTATTTGTTCTGCGACAGCTTGCTAGATTAAATGACAAAAAGTGACTTTTTGCAGCTTACCATGGGCTCTTACTGTCACATATTAGGTATGCTATCTTAGTATGGAGTAATTCATCAAAACAAAACCTTGATAGGGTGTTTAAGATCCAAAAGAAAGCTGTTAGGTGTATGGAAAGAGTAAATAGATTAGATTCATGTAGGCTGTTGTTCAAAAGACTTGGGGCCGAATTTATGAACGTGACTTAATTCATCTAAGAACGACTTGGAAAGGCTCTATTACACTGAACGTGGTCACAAGCTAACCTAAAACTGTGTCGTATTATTAGGCACTAATAAACATAAAATAACATACTTGAAAAGATAAAGATACTGCACTGCATGTAAATTTACAGTTACTGTTACGTAATTTATTATTACCACACCAATATCGCTCTACCTGCCAGCAGACCAAAGAACTTTATCCATTCTATTTCATAGAAAAATAATTCTATCCTAGTGCAAAGAAAAATGTATTGGTTAGAATTCGATTTATATAAAGGAAGTAAAAATAGTTTCAATAAGTCAAATTTACAGAGAATTACATTGCAATGGTGCAAACATTGAAAATTATGATTTTATTTTATTTTTTGAGCCGATGCTATTACTAAAAAAATTAAGCCAAAATATTATACAACACAACAATCTAAGAACGGATTCAAGTCAGCTCCATACCTATCTTGGCTAAGAATGGATTTGAGATACCGATTTTAAGCATGAATTGACTAAGACTAATTGCATAATTGTCTAAAAGTTAAGACAATATTTAGGTAAGGTTCATAAATATGAACTTAAGTTGAGGCATTGCTTATTCTGGGTGAAGTTTACTAGCTGAAAAGTGAGGTTATAAGTCGACCCAGCTGTCCCTGCAACATTTATGTAGTATAAATTCTTATATTGGTGTAAATTAGAATTGTTTAATGTAAATTATTAATGTTAAATTATTTATCATGCATCAGGTCTTAGTTTAAAGAGCTGGGTTGGCTTTCAGTGTTACAGCTGGCTTGTCACATCATGAACCTAAGGCCGTGGTCAGACTGCATGCGACTGACGAGTAGATCGTTTTGCGAGCAGGTCGTACGAGTAGGTCGTCAGAGTAAGAGTGGTCACATTGCAAACTTCCTACTCCTGCGAGTTTATACTCCAATGGCATTGACCAATTGTTAGACAATTTGTTATTGCGCATTTTGTTTGTTAATGAAGAAAAAGAAAGCTGGGTGAATGATATTAATTTAACAAGAGAGACACAAGGAGAATTCAAGCTTCTTTTTCCTGATCTATGAAAAAAATAATTTTCGGATGTCACTAGAAACGTTTTATTATATTTTAAACAGAATCAGCACAAAAATTGAAAAAAACAAAGCAATTTTTGGACTTGTATCAAGCCTGTGGAAAGATTAGTGGTCACATTGAGATCTCTATTTGATAATCCTTTGTGGATTGGTCCCACAATGGATTTTGGTCAAACACAAGCGTAATCAACTCCTCAACTTTCATTTTCACACTGACGACCACGTGAAGAAAATCAAACAAACTTGCTTCCAGAATTGACTCGTGCGTGTGCGCAAGACCTCGTACGACCAACTCTTCTCTACTGTGACCAATCAAACTGGTTTATCAATGTTTGTTTTACTCTGACGTCCTGATGCGAGCACGCACGTCCATTTACTCGTCGGAGTATGCATGCAGTCTGACCACGGCCTAAGTGTAAGTGTAAGTAAGACTGGTTGCAACTTATCCAAGTCATTCTTTGGTAAGAAACGTTCATAAATACGGCCCTTGGTATCCTAACTGTACCCTGCTTATATGTGTAAGAAGCTACTTTATAAAAAAAAGAATGATTTTAACCAAAATCTTGACATACACAATTATAAGAGTACAAGAAGCCGAGGAGATTATCACTTGGTGAGTCACAATAGTAGCTTATTCAAACAAAATCTAGCTATATTGGTAGGAAACTCTACAACAAGCAACTGCAGTTTTTAAAGTCTTCAAAATATAGAAATATTTAAAAAACAATTGAAAAAATATTTGGTTGATAAAGCTTTTTATAGTTTACAAGAGTTCCTTTCACATAAAAATTAAGCCTCACCTCAACTAACTGATATGGTAATTATGGTAACTAGTGTATAAGGTTGTATAATATTATTGTAAATGTGACTGGTCTTATACTCCTTTACTGGAATCTCCGATACATAATCTACAAAACAAAAAAAAAAAGCTTGGGGTGGCACTTATGCCAACCATATTGCAAAGATTGCAACATTGCAGAGGAGAATATTTAAATCAGTTGTGAATAGGAATACCAATAGTAGGCCTCTGAACAGTGAACATCAGACAGACATTTTTCTTCAAATCTGCCAAGTTCAATAACTGTAAACTTGACTGTAATTAACTATAACTATGGATATTTATGAATGTAACTTACAGCATTCTTATCTAAGAATGACTTGGAAAGGCTCAATTACATTGAACATAGTCACAAGCTGACCTAACCACGAAACGAAATTTTAAACACTAACAAACATAATTTAAAATAGACATAAACATAAAAACAATCTACCATATGTAAATTCACAGTTACTATTATGTAACTATTACTATTCCAGTATCCTTCATAATAATATTCCATTTACGATTTTTTGCATGATGAAAGTTTGAAGTCGTACTATCTAACTACAAACCAATGAACCTAATATGAAGAACTTTAGAATTCGATTAAGATTGAGAAAATAAAAATAGTTTTAATAGGCCGAATATACAGTGAATTACATTGCAATGGTGCAAAAATTCAATGTGATGATTTCATTGTATTTTGATGAGCCAATGCTATACTAAAAAATGAAGCCAAAATATCATGGAACATAATCTAAAGAATGGCTCTAGCCAGCCCTCAACCAGCTTGGCAAAGAACGGATTTGAGATTGTGATTTTAAGAAAGTCTTGAATTTTAGGTTAAGAAGATCTTGAAGTCAGGTTCTGAAATACAAACTTAAGTTGAAGCATTGACTGGGTGAGCTTACTAGCTGTCAAGTCAGGTTAAAAGCCGACCCAGTTGTCCCTGCAATATTTATGTAGTGTAAATTCTTACATTAGTGAAAATTAGTGTTGTTAAATGTAAATTATTAGTGTTAAATTATTTATCAGGAGTCCAGCCTTTGTTGGGGGAGCTGGGTTGGCTTTTAGTGTTACAGCTGCCCGCTGGTTTATCACTTCGTGAATTTGAAAGTGTAAGTAAGACTTATTGTCGCTAAGTATGACTTATCCAAGTCTTCTTTGATAAGAAACGTTCATTAATACAGCCCTATATGCCGGTCATATTTGCCTAGCAATGCTACTTTTTTTGAGGCCGTGCCGGGCAATGACCCATGCACCCATGACCGGCAATGTAAGTTTTTTCTAAACCTCATTTCCAGGCCGCCAGTCACTGTACTCCGAGCGTTCAATATTGTGTGATGCCCCGCATGACCCAATTTCTTGGCATTTTTCTTTTTATAATTTTCTTCCATATTTTTGGGGCTTGAAATAGCTCTTTATTTCTATTCAATCAACACTTTATTATTACTTTGTCAAAGGGAATATATATTTATTTTCACTATTATGTTATATCAACATGAATTCATATTCATCAAACATAAAAAAAAAGAAAATCTAAGGAGAAAGCATCAATAATAAATGTATAGTGAATGAACCAGAAACAGACAAACAACAGACAAAGTACTTGTTCAATATTTGTCGTTTTATATGTATACACACACAAAACTTTTAGGTTTATACTTTTGTGGGAGAATAAATTGGTATGATATGACAATGATTGGCTTCACTTTGGTTTCTGATGCAAACACACACACACCTACACAGAGTAAATGATTTGCTCCTCCTTTTGAGACATAAAATCAAAATTATCAACTTATTGCAACAAATTTTGTATGATGAGTACGGTATCAATCACATTACAGATAATAGTGCTAAATGTTTTGAGATTGATTAGAACTACCACTGCCACATCGGCATGGTATAGACACTGTAGACTATTAATTTTTTTACACCAGGCCATGCTGGTCATACATAACCGGCAAGCAAAAAATATTTTATTTTTACTTCAGATGTGATGTTATTACAGTATTTAAAGGGATCATGATAATAATGATGGTAGAGTACAAAATCACTAATGGCCTGATGGAAAGGGATTTGAAAAAATTCTTGACAGTCAATGTGTTAAGGTTGAATATTTGAACAAAATTAGTGTGACCAGAAACAATGACATTGCTTTGCCCAAGATTAGGAACGAAATTGGCAGAAGAAATTTCATTTCATATCCCGCAAGGTGTTCAAAAGTTTGTGGGGTGATTTGTGAGATCTTGAGGGTGAGCCTGTGTGTATATCAAGAGGCTTTTGACGTATTGGGAAGGAGTCATTTCTGGGAAGCACATACAATGTATTGTTTAAAAATTGTTAAAGTTGTAATGTTTTTCTTGAACACATTTTAAAATCTTATTTTCATCTAGCCCTGCACCTAATCAGGAAAGACTTGTTAACGTAATTTTAATGATTTGTCCTCCTATGTACATTTTAAAAATCCCCCATAGCCCAGAAACTAATACATTTATGATTTTTTTATTTGTATAGAATTGTTACATTTCTTGATTTCAAGTGTTGATTATGTAGAATTATTCTGAAGCTGTTTTGGTAAATAAATTATTATTAAATGACTAACAGCAGGCACTAATAAGTAATAAATCAATAAAACAAACAATTCAATACCTTTCAACTAGACAAGAATATTTCAATAAGATTAAATACTGTCCAAGTGATATATTACAATTGATAAATGTCCAATAAACAAAATAATAATTGATACACTTTCTGATACTAATCCAAAAGAAGTTTGGTTATCACTAATAATCTTATGACAATTACTGTCACAGTTATTCTCACCCTAGAACGCTGAAACACGATTGTACTGGGTATAGCACTGCATTGTACTGTCACAAATGACGGATGTCGAACTGTCACACAAAAATGAACGTCACAATGAAGAAAAACTGTCACATATGAACTTGTTATCAGGAAATCCAAATAAAGAATGACTGACTGCAAGCAGCGGCTCCTATGTAAGAAGAGTATTGTTCCCAGAGTTCAATTCCCTTTGTATATTGTCAAAACAGATAAAATGCCATCTAGGATGCCCTCAAAAAGTCTAGAAGCATATCTGACATATATGAAGAAAGAGGGCGTTGACAGAGAGGAAACCATGCGATCGTCACTAATGAAAACACAAATAATTCCAATTGTCAACACAAAGCAACCTCTTGTTGGTTGTACAAACAATGCCACTGAATTTAAGCCTAAGTAATTAACAACATTCCGGCTAGCTTATCTGCTGGCTTGTTTGTTGTATGATCATTATAACTTGTTACTAAAACACAAACAATAAGATTTTGCAGGACCAGATGCGGTCCCTGCTGGAATGTTTGAGTGGGAGAGATTTTGCTACCCCTTCTCCAGTAGTAAATATTTCCTATAAGGGGGGGGGGCTACCTTTGTGCATGACAAAAATAATGAATTTGGCGAAATTTGAACAAAACGGTGAGGCTAGAAGCTGGTATGCTATGTTAATTACTAGAATAGCTAAAATGCTATTGCAATTACCTAGAGAGAGAAGAACTTGAGGAAGGCTTGTGGAGGAATTGGAACATGGAGCGAATTTTTGTCAACGTCTTCGAGTTTGCCCTGAAATTCTGGATCAGAATCGGCTATGCACGGATGGCCGATCGACTTCCAGAACAGGCAGCGGCAATTTCGGCACAGCTGAATCATTTCGGCATATTCTTCGCGTAGCCCAAATGATCTGCAAGCCATCATCAATAAAAATTATAAATTAACATTCAACAACTTACAGCACTCACACATATATTTCCAATTTTTTTGCTCAATCATATGCACTGCCAAGAGGTTTTTGCTCATATTAACTTAGACTACATCAAGTATGTTAATTAGATTGGATGATAGATTTATTTATTGACCAAAGCCTACTGAAGCAAACAACATAGTATTACAAAATAGATAAAACACTTTACAATAACTTCTATCAAAGAAGAATAGAATAGAATATTTATTGTAAAATCGTTTCAAGGCTAGAGCCTATTGAAACACAAAAAACATTACAATATTATTACAAAGAATGAATAATTTTACAACACCTACGCAAGTAATAAACAAAAATTAAAATTGAAATAAAAACAAAAAAATAAATAAAATAAAGCTAAAGTAAAGTATAACTTATTCAAATGAAATTAACAATTTTAGAAATTAAACATAATACGCTTTCGCAAAGAAATTGGGGAATAACCTTTACATGCAGTAATTGAGAAAAAAACATAAATTCTACACATCTAGCAAATGATTAGGCTATATAATTATAACTTGAATGAATGAATGGATGGAGATGAGATGACTTGGAGTGGCCGTAAGTTCCATAAGCATGAGGCAGTCACTGGAAAAGATTTGTTGAACATTTCAGTTCTATGGAGGGGGATATGCAATGTAAAACAGTGCACAGAGTGGATCTTGAATGGACATTGGCTAAAAGAGTGAAGCTATCTCTCCAGTAAGCTGGATCAGAATTCTTGACAATAAGATTATATGTCATTGAGAGGATGAAATACTTTCTGCGTTGCTTTAACTTCAGTCAACGTAATTGATTGAAAAAAGGTGAGATGTGGTAATCCCTCCTGGCATCAAAGATGAAGCGAATTTTTTTTTGTAGATTACGTCTTGGAGACTCCAGTTAAGGAGTATAAGACAAGTCAGATCAACAATTATACTCTTATACACTAGTTACCATAATTACTATATCACTTAGTTGGGGTGAGGCTTAATTTTGATGTGAAAGGAACTCTTGTACACTACAAAAAGCTTTATTAACTAAATATTTTTTCAATTGTTTTATAAATATTTCTATATTTTCAAGACTCTTTAAAGTTGCTGTCGCTTGTTGTAGAGTTCAATGCTCGTTGCAGCTTCAGATCAAGATAATTGGACAAATTGAGGGAAGTGATAGCCGCGAGCCGTCGCAGGTATTTGTTCAATCAGAGAAATAAGATGCCTTCTCGTAGGTCCTGTTTGTAACGGTGACCGATTAGATTAGCCAGCAAAAAAGATACTGTTCTCTGCTGTAAAACCACTTCCCGGTGGTTCGGAACCCACCTAAAACTGTAGTTCCAACTCATCAATCACCATCATCCAACTCGTTACCCACGCACAGGTCTCAGACCTATGTGGGCTTCATCCTCAAAAAAAAATCATTATAAACTATAGGGCAATAATCAAGAATAGGCAATATCAGCGCACGGACAAGAGTGACTCTTATGAACACAGGGAGGAAGCGCTTCAACCTCTTCAATTGATGAACACCCGCAAACACCCTGTTTGTCACTGATTTCACCTGAGGAATCCAACTTATGGTAGAATCCAGCTGGATGCCCAGGACTCATTCACATTCACATTCCGAGAATGGCAGCTCCAAATGACCAAGATTGATTTTGGGAATCGCATTGACATCAAATTAGGAAAAAATTGGTTGATATCCAATGATTATACTGTTAAACTTGGAAGAATTGAGAGTTGAACAATTTTTTTTTTTTTTTTTTTTTTTTTTTTTTTTTGTAGATTACGTCTTGGAGACTCCAGTTAAGGGCCCCAGACCATTGAAGAAGAACAGAGATGTCTAGATTCAACCTTAAAACGGCGTCATCAGCCTCTACAGGAGAGAATCTTAGATAAAAAAGTAAATCGTTGGCATAAAGATGATAAGAGGAATGCAAGAGAAACGTAGGAAGATTATTAATGTAGATAGAAAATAGGAGAGGACCTAGGACAGATCCCTGAGGAACACCTGCTACCACCAACACCCAATCAGAGACATCACTCTCAGTCCTCATAACCGCCTGACATCTGCCGACAAGATAAGAGTGGAACCACATTACAGAAGACAACGATAGGTTACACTGTGTCGTCAATTTATGTAGAGAGAAAGAAGAAAGAAAAATAATATCTCAGTTTGTAACAAAGAAGAAAAATACAATTTGATAAAAAATGATAGAGATAGGAAATAAACAGAGGGAAGTGAGTGAGAAGATAAAATAAGAACCTAACGATTATTGCCCAGCAGTGGATTTGTCACACTAAATAAGAATAGCTTGATAAAAAAAATATAAATATATTAATTTAATTTTATCCCCTGAGCAAATGCGCAAATAGAGAAAATTTGAACGAATGAATAGCAAGCATATAACCCAGGAAGCTGAAACAATATGAAATAGTATATTCTCATTAAGTTTAAATTTATTTATTTTTATTTTATATTGTTTTTTTTTTAATGAAGTATATTTTTGGATCGAACAAAGTTTTTCTGTAGAAAAGAAAAGAACACTGTATATTGCTATTTTTCTTTTGAGAATAAATCTATCTATCTATCTATCTATCTATAGTGAAGAATTTCACAACCTTGTTGAGACAACTATGAATATTAGTACAGATTTTCAATAAGATGCATCAGGTGTGTGTTTATGCCGACGATGTAGTCATAATGGCTAGAAATGTGGCTTGCTTGAAGGATGTTTATAAAGTACTGGAAGTTGAGGCAGAAAAAGTAGGACTGGTTGTAAATGAAAGTAAAAGTAAATACCTCTGTGTGTCAGCAGTCAAGTCCAGGGTACCAAGGAATATACATGTGAGCAACAAGAGGTTTGCAGGAGTAACACATTTCAAGTATCTTGGTTGCCCAATAAATTCAAAAGGTGACAACTCTTATGTACGGGATCGAATTCAAGCAGCCAATAGAGCATACTATGCAAACATTAAGCTTTTCAAAAGCAGACTCATCAGTAGGAGTACTAAGATGGCAATTTATAAAACCTTGGTAAGACCGGTAGCAACCTACGCATCAGAGACATGGGTGATGAATATGTGCGATGAAAACACTTTAAACATTTTTGAAAGGTCCATCCTCAGGAAAATCTATGGCCCCGTACAAGTGAATGGGCAGTGGAGAATAAGAAAGAACGATGAGCTTGAGTCTTTTATCCGTGGAGAAAATATTGTACGGTTCATAAAGTCGCAAAGGATTAGGTGGCTAGGGCATGTAATAAGAATGAACGAGGCTAGAATGCCAAGCATTGTTTTCAACAGCAGGCTCCATAGTAGAAGGAAGAAAGGTCGACCTAGGAGTAGATGGATTGATCAGGTGACAAATGAACTGAGAAGGATGGGTGTACGAGGATGGAAGGAGAAGGCAAGCGACAGAGAAGAATGGAGGCTAGTTGTGGCGGAGGCCAGGGACCACCTCGGGCTGTAGCGCTGGATAAGTAAGTAAGTACTGTAGTATTCATATAACTTGGCAGCGTGTAGAAGATGGGAGGAGTTGCTATATCTGAACCCAACTGCTGCCATGTTATATGAAAACTGTGAAAACTGCAGTATCTATCTATCTATAGTGAAGAATTTCACAACCTTGTTGAGACAACTATGAATATTAGTACAATCATTTTAAGAGAAAATAGGGATCAAGATCAACCTCAACATAATTGCAACGCAGTCGATTTAAAAAAAAAATGATAGCTTAGAGTGCCCATTCTCCCTAGAGATCCCATTAATCCCACCATGGCAACATGCCTAAAAATACAAAATGGCCACCATGATGGAGCCAAAAATATCCATTTCATCCAATATCTCGAAAACGGTTAGGTTTTCAAAAAAATTGTAGCTCTCTTTAAGCTGATTAATTAACATATAAAATTTTCTCTAACAAAAGTATTGTTACGAAAGCAAACAAGCAGTTAATCACGCACTTGTTCTATTTATATCATTCCATTGTTTTCATGGACAGATGCAGCAGGCAATCTGATTTTTCTCATTCTCTCTCATTAGATGTCTTTGTCACTCTTATTCTTCAAGTCTGCAACTCTCTCACTCAATTGATCTTCTCGTCAATTCTACATTCTTCTTGAACAATCGAGATCATGTTCCATGACCTTCTCGAAGCGTCTGGTGATTCCAGTTCTTGGAATTATGACAACTATCTCATATATAAAGGAGCTCACGTGAACCAGTGAGTTGAGTCTTACAAAAGCTTGTGTGACAGTTTTACAAACCCACATGACAGATTGTATTACAGATCTCGTGAGAGAGACAATCCAGTGCCAGTGTAGTAAACAGTGCCTTATTCAATCTTTAGACATTGTCAAGTGCAGAGACAAGTGTTTACTGTTTATGCAGCTTACTAATAGTTTAAAGACGTTGTGTTAAGTGATATTATTTGGGGCTGTCAAATAACGAATTGGACTGTGTTTAGTAAGTGATTAGTTGCTCTTTTTTATAATTTCTTTCTACATTATTGTACAGTCTATTCGACTCTTGTTTCTTTTATTATTGATCAGCCTGTAATTAATTATTCATTTGTACAGTTTATTGGACTCTAGTTTCTTTTATTATTGATCAGCCTGTAATTACTTATTCATTAATTCTTGTAAATAATTACTGAAAATAAGTATTAGCTTGTCATTTGATGATCTGTTTTTATTTAATTAATTGAACTTACAATTAATTTGTGTAAATAGGCTAATTTGTGTAAATAAAGTGCAAGTGTGAACTTTAGTGTTGTCAGCCTTATTTTAGTTATTAGAACCCGTAACAGTATGGTATAGCCGTAATTAGCCCCGCCATATTCGGTCGAAATCAGCACTTGAAAAAAAATTGAAATAACATCTTTGATCTCTATATCTTGTAAATCATCAATTGTACATTCATAATTCAAAATCGCTCTGGGGATAATTCAGTTCTCTACAATTTAAAACTAGTTTCACCTTTTTATCTTGAGTATTTTTTGAAGCAGAGCTCTACAAGTTTTCACGCATACAAAAAATGCTGAAATTCAAGTACTGTTGGGATCTGAACAAAAATTTTCTAAATATTTATAGCAGGATTTTTTCTAGGAATACTGTTTCTAAGACTCTATCAGAAACACCACTTCGTCGCCTTCAAATGTGACCAATGTTTTAAGTGGGCTCTATATTTTTCAAAAATGGGTCATCTTTTGTTCAAACCATCTGAGGCACATAAGTTGTAAATGAATAATCGAATATCATTGAATGAAAGCGCATTCTTTTCAGCTAATTGAGGCGGTCCAAATTTATATATTACATTTCAAATTTGGCCTAAGCTTTGAAATTTCATTTCTGAGGGTACTTGTCTGTCTCCTATAACTAGAAAATGACTACAGTAGTATTATGTGATTAAAAAGGCCCAACTTGGAAACCGCTATAGATAGAAATTAAAAATTGGTTTCGAATTGGAAATCATAATTTTCTCCTCCATTCGATTAATATAAATTCTTTTAAAATCATTCAATATCTAATATAAGTAAGCAAATCACTTTGTTCGAGTCGATAAATTAGCACAATTTTCCACCTATTTCCAGTTTTTCCGATTCTGCGATCAAAGTAAGAGCTGGGTAGTGAAATGAGATTGAACTTACTGATAGAAATTAAATTATCTATAATTTTAAACCAACCAAATGTCTCTTTCAAATTTGAAACCAAAACCATGTTTCTATATTTTATCAATCCCAAGTTAGAATTTTTCAAATATCAAATATTTAAATATGAGAAAATACCCAATTTCTGATTATTTTAATTGAGTGTAACTTTTTATTACATGTCAAATTTAGAAATGCATAATGTTAAGTGGAAGAACACAATTTTCTGTACATTCTGGCACCAATTTCAATGTTTATCCGTGGTATAGTAATTTTGTAGCGGCAAAGGAAAAAATTACAAGTACCCGCAGTGATGAAATTTCACAACTTAGGCCAAATTTGACATGTAATATATGAATTTGGACCGCTTCAATGAGCTGAGAAGAATGAGATTCAATGATTCATTCACAAGTCAAGTGTCTCAGTCCTCAGATGTTTTGAAAAATATTGAGCCCCCTGAAAAAATTGGTCACATATTATGAAGGCGACAAAGTAGTGTTGTTGATAGCCTAGTCTTAGAAACAGTATTCCTAGAAAATATCCTGCTGCAAATATTTAGAAATTTCTAGTTCAGATCCCTACTTGAATTTGCGCATTTTTTGTATGCATGAAAACTATTGAACAGGTTTGCTTAAAAAAACTCAAGATAAAAAGGTGAAACTGGTTTTAAATTGTAGAGAAATGAATTATCCACAGAGGGATTTTGAACTATTAATGTAGAATTGATGACTTACAAGATGTAGAGATCAGAGATGTTATTTCAATTTCTTTTTTTTGCTGATTTCGACCGAATATGGCGGGGCTAATTACGGCTATACCATACGTTTGTCAGAGAAAATTATCATATGTTAATTAATCAGCTTAAAGAGAGCTACTAGTATTAAAGCTACTAGGTACTAGTACTACTAGTACTATTAAGTACAATTTTTACAAAGAATTTTTTTTGAAAACCTAACCGCTTTCGTGATATAGGCTGAAATAGATAGTTCGGGCTTAATTATGACGGCAATTTTAGATGTTTGGACAAGCTGCCAAGGAGGAATTTTTAGGGGATAATTAAGGCCACTCTAAGCCAGCATTTGAAAACAAAAATCGGCCGTGTTGCAATTATGTAGAGCCGCATCACTAAAATGATTCCACTAAATGATTTATTGAATGAGATTTTCATTAACTTTCCTTTTGATGAAGTTGTATCTCAATTTGGCAACATACCAAGGAAACCATGGAATAAAAATGTTCTAAGGCCAAAAGGTTTTTATACAGTTTCATTCTTTAACGCTTTAACCAGCTAAATATTTAATAAGTAACAAAATAAATTTCTATACATGGAAATAATAAACTACCATTGGTATTAATTGTATTCTATTTGGTATTATTGTGTTGTTATATTTGTTATTATTACAGTGTTATCTTTAATTGGCAATAAATCAACATCACTTAAGCTGCCAAAAATTTAAATAGCTTCAACAGTATAGCCAAAAATAATAAAAACATGCAAAACTATATGAATATTAGATTATGTTTATAATAAAATTATTGATTATTTTAATGCTTTAATACAATATAGAATGTGTTTTTTATTTATAAATATTATATACTCATACTGTATAGAACATATTTAATGATTTTTGAAAGGACAAAACATTTGATTTGATATATATGTCAAACCATGTTCCGAGTCCAGAGTAGGTATTTCAGGAAAATTTATTAATAAAAAATGAATAAATCAAATCTGTCAGGTTAAAACAGTGTGCAAGGTACAATACACGAAATGAGAAACAATCTAAAACGCCATGCTTCAATTTTAGTTCGACATAGTTTTTTACGCTCTTTGGACTAAAACATAGCGTTGAGGTCTGAAGAGTCACCTACAGTCGAATCGGCTATGGTACTATATACATACATAGTTTTGGAATACTGTAGTTAATTAAATTGACAGTTAATTGGCCTTCCCACATCCTCTTTTCTTTCTCACTCCCATTTAACTCTCTCACATTCTTTCTCTGCCTTCAAATTCTTTTTCTTTCTCTTACTCTCTCACACTCTCTTACTCTCCTCTCCACTCCTCAATATCACCCCTCTATCTGAATGATAGACTGCAACACAGTCAGAACTATTATCTACTCTCTTCAACTCTCAAACTTACTGATTAGAGGTTATTCAGGATAGTCAAACTTGTCAAAGATATTCTCAAATGTGGAAAACCAAATAAAATTACAAATATGAATTACTTCAAATTTGTGTCTGAAGGCAGGCGGAATGATGTCTCACAGCCTTCTTTTGGCGTTTTTGTGTATTTCATAGAATAACTCAATAATCACGTTGGATAATATTTTATGTGATTTTCCAGCTAATTTTAAAATCGAATGTATTCAATTCACCACCTAAATGAGAGCTCTAGAAGCCTAAAGTTTCCTGAATGAGTACTAATTTATTGATAAAGATAGCTCCACTATTTCTGTAATGAAGCGTTTCCGAAGGAATATTCTATTTCTGCATTCTGGCAGATTCCTTGGGAAATGTTTTCGCAAACACCTGTATACCTTTTTTATGGAAGTGATAGCCGTGGCAGGTATCTGTTCAGTCAGATAAAATGAGCTACAAATTCATGGGCTCTCTTTGTAAGGGTGACACCATTGGATCGGCCACCAAAAAAGACTCTGTTTTCTGCTGCAAAATCACTTCACATTGATATGGACCTCACCTAAAACTGAAGGTCCAACTCATCAACCACCATCATCTAATCTAACTGATAACCCACGCACAGGTCTCAGACTTATCTGGGCTTCATCCTCCCAAGAAATACATTACATTTTACTGTAACGTCAAATGTATTACAGGTCCAGCAGGTTCTAGAGGCTAGAGATCCTGTATTACTTTACATGATTGTCAGATCGATATGAATGGAAAGAATAATTTTTATTATCTGAACCCAGCAGCCTAGTTGAATTGAATTCTGTCAGCGCACAAACTCTATTTCCACCCGAAATTTACTTCGAAATAGTGAAACGATATTGTTATAAAAGATATACTATTTAAAAAAGTGTGAAATGTACGGTCCTGAGTCCATTTTACATAGTCAATTCGCTTGAAAATTATCAACATTTTGATAAGGATTTTAGAACCTGAAGGGGAAGGCTTAAGCCCCCAGAGTCCCCCCCCCCCACGTTAAACCACTGGTTATGAACATTATTCTACTTGACAAGTGTGAAATACATGAAATACTCGTATACCAACACTAATCAGCCTGGAGCACATACTCCCTACAGTAAATTTGCTTGAAAATTGTCAATATTTTTTAAGGACATCATGGGTTTAGCTTATTGAAAAAATGATTCAACAGTCACCTTAATCCATCTAAGGAACCTTGTAAAAAATCAACACATCATCTTCTTTTATCATCATCCATCACCATTATCGTTATCATTTGTTCATTTTGTACAATTAGCACTTCATATTCTCTGTTCGATTTTAAATAACACATCTGCTACTTTTATAAAGAACTCCTTTCATGCTAAAACACAAATAACTACGACTAAAAACCAATAGAATAATTCTCTACCAGTTAAGTGTATTCAAGAATAAACTAATTTTTGTCAAACCTTGTTATTTCATGTAATTGCATTACGTACATTCTTATTACAGTAGTTAATTACTCTCATTAAGATCATACAAATAACATCATCGTTCATAATATAAGTTTACTATAGTACCTATGTGATGTTAATAATGTTACGAAAGCAAACAAGCATTTATTTACGCACTCATTCTACGTAGATTGTTCTATTGTTTTCATGGCTGTACGTGACTTTGACATCCAATCTTCATTCTCTTGCTCTTCACATGTCTTTGTCACTCTTATTCTTCAACTCTGCAACTCTCTCTCAATTAAATTTCTTAAGACTTCTCGAGATTTCTTCAGACTTCTTGAACAATTGAGATCATGTTCCATGGCCTTCTCGAAGCGTCTGGTGACCTCCAATTCTTGGAATTATACAACTACAACAGCTATATAAAGGAGTCCACGTGAACCAGTGAGTAGTTAGTTTACAAACCTGTGTGACAGATTGTATTACAATTCTCGTGAGAGAGACAATCCAGTGCCAGTGGAGTAAACAATGCTCTATTCCAGTGTATAGTGCAGAGACAAGTGTTTACTGTTTGTGCAGCTTACTAGTAGTTTAAATACGTTGTGTTGAGTGATATTATTTGGGACTGACAAATAATGAATTGGACTGTGTTTTTGTAAGTGATTTGTTGCTCTTTTTATAATTTATTTTTACATTATTGTACGGTTCATTGGACTCTTGTTTCTTTTATTATTGATCAGCCTGTAATTAATTATTCATTTGTACAGTTTATTGGACTCTTTGTTTCTTTTATTATTCATCAGCCTGTAATTACTTATTCATTAATTCTTGTAAATAATTACTAAAAAAAGTATTAGCTGGTCATTTGTTGATCTGTTTTTATTTAATTGAACTAACAATTAATGTTTGTAAATAGATTTATTTGTGTAAATAAAGTGCAAGTGTGAACTTTAGTGTTGCCAGCCTTATTTTAGCTATTAGAACCCGTAACAATAATTTGGTTTTATCCACTCACATGCAAAATTTGTAAATCGACATGAATAAAGAAAGATAATCTAATCTATACCCCGTCCTCCTTTCACACTTACTTTCTTAGCTTGTGATAGGTGAGCTGCCAGTCGGTGATACGACTGCGATTGCAGACTGCGTCAGATGGCTCCTGCTGACTCAGCACAAATGCGATCTGCTGCGGTGTGAAGTGGAAGCGACACAGTTCGCGCCAGATGCGCTGCTCATCACACAGCCGGCGCATCACTCCGCACGCCTGCGCACTCGCCTCCAGGTCCTTGTGGTCGGCCAGCCGCAGCAGCACCTCGCGCACGCACTCCTCCGGCATGTTCTCCAGCTTAGGAAACACCTCCTCGCCCGGCTATCAACACAAATTACAATATTATAAATATATTATTTTAATAAAAATGGCGGAAGATTGCAGCTATCCCTAAAGAGAAATAACCCTGTTGCACACCCTGGTTAAATATACCATACCCTACGGACTCGAGCACAATAAATTAGACTCAAGACTCTGACAAACAAGAAATCCCTCCCCTCAATTAAGTATTGAGATGTGAAAGTTCAGTAGCTTTTGGGCAGCCGAGCAGAGAAATCTCAATGAACGGTGATATTGACACATATTGGTCAATTTAATCGGGCTAATGGCTGCTTTTCATTTAGAAATATATGTCATCTGATTAGTGCAATACTAGTTACTGTTGCTGCTTATTGGCGGGATCAAGCCGAATCCAGAACCTCACGTTCAGAAGAAGACATAAATAAAGCCTTTATTGTGTCCACCACATGACAAAAAATATATAATAATTCAACTTCACTAAAAAAAAGACTTCAAAATATTTTTAATTTACAATTCAACTTGAGGTATCTAACTTTTCCAAATTTCTAATTTAATATATTTACAGTTTCATTTTTCTTACTGAATATTATATTTTTATGTATATATTTATCTTCATAAATTTCTTCCTTCTTGTGGAAGCCTTCTAGTGGGCATAGGCCTCTCCCAGGTCTCGCCATTTGGTGCGATCCATCACATGATTGGTCCACCTGCTGCCGGCCACCTTCACAATATCATCATCCCATCTGACTCGTCTACCAACTTTTTCTTGCTTTCCAGTTTGGTATCCATAGCGTCAATTTCTTCGTCCATTTGTCGTCATTGAGTCTGATAACCTGATCTGCCCATTCCCATTTTAAATGTTTCATTGTCTCTACCAAATATCCTGATTTTGTTAATGACTTTATGGTTGTGCTCCTTATCCTATCAGTTCTTCTTATATTCAAAATACATCGTTCCATAGCCATCTGAGTGGTCCTTACTTTCTTTAACATATTTTACTTGCATACCCTCGTTTATGAACCGTAGATGAGTGTGATAAAGACGCAGTACTTGAGTACTTCCATTTTTCTTTCTTTACTGATATCCCTGTTCTTCAGAATAAATTTCAAAGGCCAAAATTTGTTCCAGGCAATCGCACACCTACGTTTAACTTCCTTCTCTGTCCTATCCGTGGAAGAAAGAAGCTGACCAAGGTAGATTGTTTCGTTGAACCACTTTAAAAGACACCCACCTAGTATGACATTTTCCGTTCTCCTATTTGTCATCAGATACGTTTTAAAGGGATTTATGGTTGGACCGGCTCGCCCAATCTCCTCTGCTAGATTGGTGAGCATGAATGACTCTCAGCTTTACTGATCTAGCAATGAGTATGATGTCGCATGTGAAGCGTAAGTGATTTAAATAAATCCCTGCCACACATATACCAAACTTTTCCCATTTCAATTTTCTCAGAACATAATAATTGTTTCAATTTTTCAAATGATTGCTTCTGCTCTGGCCCCCATACAGGGGCTACTCCTTTCCTTGTTAGTTGAGTTAAGGGTTGAGCTATTAATACAAATACATCAATAAAACGTCGGTAATAGCCAGCCAGACCAAGCCAGCTTCTGACTTCTCGCACGTTTCTTGGCACCGGGTATTGTTCAACAGCTTCAATTTTCTCTGGATCGGGTCGCCATCGGGACGTCACCAGATGGCCAAGATAACACACAGAATTATTTGTAAAATTACATCTCTCAAGATTTACTTTCAAATTGGAATTCTCAAATATAGCTAACACATGATCTAGGCGTTCAGCATGTTGGATGATGGTTGACTGTAAACTATTAAATAAACAAAACACTCTGTTCCTAAAATGTCCACAAGAAGCGAGTCCATCAGTTTTTGAAATGTACTTGGGGCGCCAGTCAATCCAAAAGCCATTCTCCTATACTCAAAATGCCCACCAATGGTTGTGAAAGCCATCTTCTCTTGATCCTCTTATGCTATTTTTATTTGGTGATACCCACTTTGAAGATCCAACATTGAAAAATATGTACTATTGCCTAGTCCTTCTAATGTCTCATTTATCAGCGGTGAATAGGCATTCGCCTTTGTGCAGGAATTCACGGCGCGAAATCTGTACAAAAACGCCATTTTAGAGTTCCATCAGCGGCTTTCATTTTGACTAATACAATGGGTGCGCTCCATGTTCTATTAGATGGTACAATTATTCCTTTATTTAGCATTTCAGCTATATGCTCTTCAACCACTGGGTGCATGTGATATGGTACTCTTAGGGTCGCTTAGCAATTGGTCTTTCTTCAAATGTGGGAGTATGGTGGTCAACTGGTACATTACATCCCTCAAATCCAGGCTCTTCAAATGTGTTTACATAACGCTTCAACACTTTACTCAGTAGAGCAGCTTCTTCAGTCTTAAGATGTGATAATGCTTGATCAATTTGCTGTTCTAATTTTAAATTATCTTCATTGATAAAAATGGAGGCTATTTGTAAGGAAGGTTTGGTATCTTAACAGGCTCGGCAATTCCAAGGCATTTATTTCTCAGTATTTTGATTGGGTATGGGTTGAGGTTGATAAATTTAACAAATGAGATGGAGTTACTATCATTTTGTACACTACGAGCTACCCATAGTCCAGGTAGAGGATCTAAAACAGGTTCAATGAATACCAGTCCATTTTTAATTCCATCTCTTAAAGTTATATTAATTGATGTTTCACAATGTGCTGGAAAAAAGTGCTTTGTAAGGTATAATCTGCAGCCGACAGTCTGCTGTCATTCAAACAATGGCTCGTTGTTGACATTCCACAATCAGTAAACTCGGGCCCCCTTCTTCCAAGGTGTTGTGGGGCGGAGTCAGACGAGGCATGACAGCTGTTAGTTTTTCCCCTTTCAATAACACTGACCGAAACATGACGTTTCAATATTATTATGTAACTCCTTTTGAACGTTTTCTACTTTCTCACATCCAAATTTGATTGTATCATTTTCCACGTCTATAACTGTATGCAATTTTTTATTATTTTTATTTCTGATGATGCCCACATGAGTCCGAGACTTGTGCGTGGGTAATGAGATGAATGATTACACATAGATGCCTGATGGTGGAGCGGGATTCGAACCCACGACCACTTAAACGACAGCAAGCTGAAGTTGCGACGCCCCAACCAACTGCGCTAAGCGGCCCGCCAAATTTTCTTAACAGATCCCAACCAAGCAACCTATCCTCTTTAATATTGACAATAACAAACTCATGTTTCACATTGAAATGCAACACACTAATTTGCAAAACTTGAGCTCCTACTATACCTAGAGCTGTATTCATCACACCCTTAGCGACAACTTTCTCTTTTATCAGTTGAATGCCTGGAATAGCCTCTTTCAAAATAGTTATTTCAGCACCAGTATCTACTAAAACAAGTTTAGAGTTCTCCTTCGACTACAATTTTTACATGCAGCCCTTGTCCAAAAGTTGATACATTAGGAACTATATTGAAACGACCCTTACTTCAAATATTTTTGTGAACTATTCAATAGGCTTTTAGAGATTACTACTACTCGTTTTACAAACGTTATTGTAGCGGGAGATTTCAATACAGACTTTGCAACACAGAATAAAATGACAGAAGATTTAAAGGATATTATATGCATGAATAACTTGGAAATAAAAGTTCATGAATATACCAGAGTCACAAGAACATCACAAACTATAATTGATAACATCCTTACTAATATAGATTACTCTAAAACAAGATTAGGCGGCTCGGAACTATCTGATCATGACTATCAAATCTTAGAGGTGGGGTTGCAAGGTCATAAATCAATTAAAAAGAGTAGAGTAATGAAAGAAATTCAACAATGTGAACAGGGGAATATCGATTGTTTGAAGCAGAATCTGCTACAAGAAAACTGGAGTAGGGTTTACAATAGCAATAGTTTAAATGACAAATATGATAGTTTCATTGATATTTTAAGGTTTCATATTACTATGAGTTGTCCAGTTAAAAAAGTCCCTGTAAAGAACAAATTAGACAAGATTGAAGAGTGGATAACTGATGATATCCTTGCAGAAAGAAATAGGGTTAAAGATGCATATGATGAATTCAAACTATCTAGAAATATGTTAAGTGAAGATAATTACAAAGCTCTAAAGAAAAACTATATGAAAAAAGTGAAAAGAGCGAAATGTAAGAAAACAGCTGAAATTTTGAATAATAGTGTGTACTTTAACACAGCAGTGTGGGATGTAATAAACAAAAATAGGCAAGTAGCTCATGTAGATGCTTATACTAGTGTCCCCAGAATAATTAACGAAAATAACAAATATATTGATGATAGTGTAGACATTTGTAATTTCTTTAACAGATATTATCAACTGGTAGCTAAGGATCTTCAAAAATCTCTTAATACAGGTATTAGTGATGCAAACATGAGGAATACTGAGGGGATTCAGAACGAATTAAAATTCCACCCAGTATGCCAAGACGAGTTGTCAAATATCATTGATAGTTTAAATAATAAAAAAACTGTAGGAATGGATGGGGTATCCAGTAAAATTCTGAAAGAATGTAAAGATCAATTGTTAGACCCTTTGATTCATCTGATCAATCATTCATTAGAACAAGGTGTTTTTCCAGATAATTTAAAAGAGGGGAAGATCTTGCCAATCTTCAAAAGTGGCGATAGAGAAAAGGTAGAAAACTATAGGCCCATTAGTATTTTAAATGTAATAAGTAAAATTTTTGAAAGAGTAGTTCTAAATAGGTTACTTCTGCACCTTCAAGAAGCTAACTTTATCTGTGATGAACAGCATGGCTTCCAGAAAGGGAGATCAACAAAAACAGCCATAGTTTCTCTAGTTGAAAAACTAATAGATATATTAGATTCAGGTGATAAAGCTACTGCAATCTTCTTAGATCTGTCAAAGGCATTTGATTGTGTTAATCATAGAACTTTATTGGAAATACTGCAAAATGTAGGTGTAAATGGGGTTGAACTGAAATGGTTTGAATCATATCTTATTGGGAGAAAACAATGTGTAGAACTAACTACAGTAGTTGGTAATAGTATAGTAAAGAATAAATCTAATAAATTAGAGGTGCAAGCTGGAGTGCCTCAGGGGTCAATACTAGGTCCATTGCTTTTTTTGTTATATGTCAACCGTTTACCTAAAGAATTAATTAGTGGTAGAGCCCTCTTATTTGCTGATGATACATCACTCATTTTCAGCAATTCCATTCTAGATAATTTAGAAATAAGTGCCCATATAGGTGTGCAGTCCATTGTCCAATTTTTAAACCAGTTGAAATTAACTATAAATAGTAAAAAATGCCAATACCTTCAATTCAAAAACAAACATAATTTAAATGAAGATAGGGCTATAAACGTGTTTGTAAACGATAATCAATTAGACCAGGAAGAAAAAATTGCATTTCTAGGAGTTATGTTGGATAGACGATTGACCTGGACTCCATACATTGAGAAAATATGTAGTAAAATTTCATCTGGGGTATTTGTCCTGCGACAGCTCGCTAGATTGAATGACAAAAAGTTACTTTTTACAGCTTACCATGGGCTCTTACTGTCACATATTAGGTATGCTATCTTAGTATGGGGTAATTCATCAAAACAAAATCTTGATAGGGTGTTTAAGATCCAAAAGAAAGCGGTTAGGTGTATAGAAAGAGTAAATAGATTAGATTCATGTAGGCCGTTGTTCAAGAGACTTGGTCTCCTAACTGTACCCTGCTTATATGTGTATGAAGCTACTTTATATGTAAAAACGAATGATATTAACCAAAATCTTGATGTACATGATTATAATACAAGAAGCCGAGGAGATTATCACTTGGTGAGTCACAATAGTAGCCTATTCAAACAAAAACCTAGTTATATTGGTAGGAAATTCTACAACAAGCTACCGCAGTTTTTGAAGAGTCTTGAAAATATAGAAATATTTAAAAATCAATTGAAGAAATATTTAGTTGATAAAGCTTTTTATAGTGTACAAGAGTTCCTTTCACATCAAAATTAAGCCTCACCTCAACTAATTGAAGTAATTATGGTATCTAGTGTATAATATTGTTGATCTGACTTGTCTTATACTCCTTAACTGGAGTCTCCAAGACGTAATCTACAAAAAAAAAAAAAAAAAAAAAAAAAAAATAGACTGAGTAGTTGGGCGCCTCCCAGCCAATCTTAGTTTTCCAAATGATTAGAGTGCTTAGGCTTCTTTTCACTAGCGTCCCTTTGTTCTGAAGGGGGAGCGCGTTTAGGACAGTGAAATGCTACATGATTTGAATCACCACAAACAAAACAATATTTTTGAAAATCCACAAAATTTCTATGCAGTTTCGAATTTGTATCTATTCTTTGGTGATGGGGGAGTATTTAGCACCCGATTGTTACATTCTCTGGCAATATGTCCCATTCTACCACAAATATAACAAGGCCCTTTTTCACACTTTCGAATCATTTGTTTAGGCTGCTAATTCGAATTGTTCTTAGATTTTTCTGTATTTTCTATCTGCTTATTATTATTGTACGACAGAGAAAATATATTTTCCTGATAAGCTAAGTTCGCTTGTTCTACCCGTTCCGCAACAACTACAGCCTCTTCTAAGGTTTTTGGAGGATGCACTTGTGAGGTCACTGATGCCAAACTGTGTAAACCCCAGATAAAAGCTGTTAGAACCGTTCCATACAGTTGGGAATGCGCTTATTTTTCTTCTAGTGGATCATTCTAAATAGGAATAGCTTTTAAACCTAATTCTTGGCAACGGTCAGCGTATGGACATCCTGGCTCATTCCTATTTTGTTTGATTGCATTCAAAGCAAACAGGTGGCTTTCTGGTTCACATAACTCCTTAAATTTTTCAATCAGAACTTTTTCATAATCTGCAAAAGTGGCTTCCTCTGATAATAATTCGGGATGAGTACTCAAACACACAGCCGCAGCTCCAATTGTTTTTAATTTACATACTAACTTTTTATCATTATCAGACCAATTTCCCGACTGAGCCACAAGAGGTTGTAAGAGGTCACTGAAACAGTTTGCAGTTCCTGGATGCACACTGGAGAAATTTTTCAGTCAGTAAATTTGAATTCCATCTGGTCCTGGTGATTTCCAGTTATGAGTCCTTTTTGCTGCTGCAGTAATCTCTTCAGTGGAAATCACACATTATGTCTTTCCAGGAGTATGCAACACACTAGTTTCCACTTCATCAATCAAGTATGCTCTCTGATCATGCATGGCTGGCACTACCCAAACAGTTTTCCAAAACTTCTAATCTGCAACACTTACATGTTCTATGTTACCCTCTTTGTCATCACTGATCGTTTTGTAAAGGTTATGCTCATCATTCACAAACATGTCTGTCGTATTTTAGCTTCAGCCTCTGAGTACCTGCAATGGCGGTTTGCCAGTGCTTCTAGTTTCTGTTTCCATTGATCCAGTTTGTATGACAAAGTTTCATTGAATCTACTTTCCTGGATAGATTCCACAACTAATTCTTCTACTTGCTTTTTTGTCTCAGCGATCCCATAAATAGCTTGTAAGGATACCTATTTGCATACTCAATTCCACATATTTTCCATTTTGGCATACTCTCATTCTCTGAATGCATGGACGACACTTTCGTTCCTGTATTCACTGAGAGTTTCATTTCAATTTCCTGTAAAACAGTCTCCACTATATACCCAATCAGTTACCTCAGTCATGAGGTGACCGTGCTTCAATGACTAGATGTTACAAGCTTTATTATTATCACTTACCCGGTGGTTCGGAACCCACCTAAAACAGTAGGTCCACCATGTTCACCGTAACATGGCTCAAACGGCGAGGTGGAACTACCCGTAAGGGTCTCCCCACCATTAAAAGCCATACGCTTATTATTATTATTACCTCAGTCATGTCACTCATTTCATTGGTATATTTGGTAAGTATTTTATCAACCATTTGAACAGCACAAAGTGATCTATTATAAGTATTTTTTCAGCTTAGGGTGGCAGTCTTGCCTATAATAGTAACATCCACAAGAAAATATCTTGAAAATTTGAGTGGTACCATCTATTTTGGGGGGGATTTTTTTAGATTACGTCTTGGAGACTCCAGTTAAGGAGTATAAGACAAGTCAGATCAACAATTATACACTAGATATCATAACTGCTATATCAATTAGTTGAGGTAAGGCTTAATTTTGATGTGAAAGGAAGTCTTGTACACTATAAAAAGCATTATCAACTAAATATTTGTTCAATTTTTTTTAAATATTTCTATATTTTCAAGACTCTTTAAAAACTGCGGTAGCTTGTTGTAGAAATTCCTACCAATATAACTAGGTTTTTGTTTGAATAAGCTACTATTGTGACTCACTAACTGATAATCCCCTCGGCTTCTTGTATTATAATCATGTACGTCAAGATTTTGGCTAATATCATTCGTTTTTACAAATAAAGATGATTCATACACATATAAGCAGGGTACAGTTAGGAGACCAAGACTCTTGAACAACGGCTTACATGAATCTAATCTATTTACTCTTTCTATACACCTAACCGCTTTCTTTTGGATTTTAAATACCCTATCAAGATTTTGTTTTGTTGAATTACCCCATACTAAGAGAGCATACCTAATATGTGACAGTAAGAGCCCATGGTAAGCTGTAAAAATTAACTTTTTGTCATTCAATCTAGCGAGCTATCGAAGGACAAATACCCCAGATGAAATTTGGAGGATACATTCATATCAACTCCCATCGAGTTATCTTCTTTTTTAATACGATTTATAAACCTGAAAAATCATCCAGAACGCTTGACATCAAATTAGGGAAAAATTTCATTATTAGTTGATTTTTCATTCCAACATAATATTATTGTTGTAAGTTACAAAAGAGTGAGTGAGTGATCTCTATCAAATTTCAATGCAATATACTGATTCGCTCATGAGATACAATTATTGATTTTTGGTAAGATACAGAATAGCGAATGAGAGGAAAACTTAAGGCGAAAATAACATATGTTGTATTAACGTCAGTTTTGCTCGGCAAGTGGAATATGAAAGTGGCACACACGCTGAGCTCTGACAAGACATTCTGTATATTTGCTCATTCAAAAAATGCCGCAATATTGTATTTTATTTTGTAAAATTGAGCCTTTTAAAAAGGAAAAGCTAAAACCCAGAACCAGCGCTTAATAATCAATGAGAATCTGTCAATAAAACTACTTTAATTTAATCCTTTCTCTTAAAAACTAATTGGGATAACCATCGCCATATTTCTAATATCGTCCAACGTTAAAATTCAAAATCAGACACAAAATGCATCACAAAAACCAATTGATTAATCCTTTCCAGTAATTTCTTTTTCGAAAAAAATGAGAAAATTTGAATTATTTTGGACGCCATATTGAACATAATATAGTGAAGCATTGATTTTTGGAATCATTAATGTCAGATTTGGATTCGGAGCCGGAAAATACATTAAAATTAACTGAGATTCATCATCTATCTTTATTATTATTATTATTATTATTGAGATGTGGGATTACCATAAGGTGATGATGTAAAGTGCAGTATCACAATGTATTTGTACAGACTTCTCACTGATCCATGGAACATAAATGCATCAGTAACAATAACATGCAGCACGGAACAGATGACAACAGCCCAATTAAACTTTCAATTGCGTAGAGGAAAGAGTGCTCGCTACTCAATGAAAACTCACAATTTTAATCAGAAAATTACCACTTCGCCATAGTGTTGGTGAGAGGGGTGGCGGGTCTTTCCACAAAACAACGCAAACAAGCAAAGCAGGAGTTCTTCTCATCAGAATCCATCAAATCCAATCGTGAAAAACACCCAAACACCATAAAATTAGAATTTTATTAAATCAAAACATACAAGTAACTGAGCATGATTAGTGTGCTCCCACAAGTGTATTAGAATTTTATAGAGCCTTTTTGGGACGAACTGCGGTTCATGCTGGGTGACAGGCACAGAAAGCGTCAGACTGCTAGGACTAGACAACCCGGCATGGCTAGTGTTGCCAATTCGTGTGTTGAGATTGGTGATTCTCAACAATTTCCCACTAGCATGTTACCATATCTGGCAACACCGCAATTTTTTTCCAGCCGCCTAATTTGAGTAGCATGGCTTACCTCTCTTATTTGGATGCGATTTGCTATAGCAAGAATCCTATTGATGGTGGCTAGATGGTTTTCCCACAATTGGGAACTGCCTAGTGGGCGCCCCCAGCACGCACAGTCGATCATCATCTGCACCTGACGCAAAAGCTTATTCAGCAAATGAATGTTCTGCTGACTTGCTGAAACTGAACAATAACAAATTGTCAATAATATTCGCGAACTTTTATTAATTTCAAACTCTTTTAGGCCGTTTCAACTCCTAATTAACAAGAGTTTGGAGACCAAAAACCTAGGTATTACTGTAAATAGTTTGCATGATTATAAAATAGACAAATATAAATATTTATTCATAATTATAACAATAATAAAATACAGGTTCTCAGCTTGAAGAAGGGGTATCAAGGAGTCTGGTAATGGTGGAGAGGGAGTTGATCAAAAATCAATCCTTCAATAATAGAAGTAAAGGGGTTCTATATGGCATTATGTAAGGGTGACTGACTAACCTTTTTACACCAATCTGTGAATTTTGAATTGATATAGAAGCAATGACGAGGGGTATAAGAGGGTTATCACCTACCACCTCCTTTTTAAATTGATCTTAGAAAGTGTTCAGTAGCCTTTTTCCAAGAATGATGGCTCAAAATTCCACCCATTTCTAGAACGCTTCTACATCCGAAACTGAACATTGTCTATATTCCAAATTTCTTATATTTCTGCAACTTTTCTTTCCAGTTTTATTCACGTTTGAACAGTCGAGTGTCCATGAGTGTCTCTGAGCCAGACTGGTCCAAGTAAATGCTATACATACATGCTATTCTAACTAGTTAAATAGTATGCGTTTGCTGGATGGTAAATCAAGGAATTTGTTCTTTCTCAATTAATTTTAATGTATATTCCGGCTCCGAATCCAAATCTGACATTAATGATTCCAAAAATCAATGCTTCACTATATTATGTTCAATATGGCGTCCAAAATAATTCAAATTTTCTCATTTTTTTCGAAAAAGAAATTACTGGAAAGGATTAATCAATTGGTTTTTGTGATGCATTTTGTGTCTGATTTTGAATTTTAACGTTGGACGATATTAGAAATATGGCGATGGTTATCCCAATTAGTTTTTAAGAGAAAGGATTAAATTAAAGTAGTTTTATTGACAGATTCTCATTGATTATTAAGCGCTGGTTCTGGGTTTTAGCTTTTCCTTCTTAAAAGGCTCAATTTTACAAAATAAAATTCAATATTGCGGCATTTTTTGAATGAGCAAACATACTTTCAGAGCTCAGCATGTGTGCCACTTTCATATTAAACTTGCCGAGCAAAACTGAAGTTAATACAACATTATGTTATTTTCGCCTCAAGTTTCCCTCTCATTCGCTATTCTGTATAATTGTTTCTCATGAGCGAATCAGTATATTGCATTGAAATTTGATAGAGATCACTCACTCACTCACTCTTTTGTAACTTACAACAATAATGTTATGTTGGAATGAAAAATTAACTAATAATGAAATTTTTCTCTAATTCGTTGTCAAGCGTTCTGGATAATTTTTAAATATAATAATTTTTATAAATCGTATTAAAAAAGAAGATAAACTCGATGGGAGTTGATATGAATGTATCCCCCACAAAATAGATGGTATCACTCAAATTTTCAAGATATTTTCTTGTGGATGTTATAGTACCTCCTGAAAATCTCTAGCTAAACCTCGATGTGAAAAACCGACTGATACGATAATTACTCTGTCACATGACAGCAACATATGGCGCTTGATTTATGAACTCATCATATAAGATTACACAGACGAGAACTAGAGATCCATATAGTCTGGGGAATACCAGCTGAAAACTAACTGGGGAAGCATAGCCTGGGCACAGTTATTTTCATGAATTATGATTAGTATTTACAATTTGACCTTTTTTCTTAAGTAGTTATCCAAAGTAAAACATCGCCGCTTTCAAAATATATGGATATTAGTCGTTGCCAGGAATGATTATTGGGAAGGATTTTAGCATCTGCTTCCATCCTAGTAGTGGATTGTATTCTTATATACTTAGCATGTAGACCACCATTTATATTTTATGGGTTCCATTGAAGCATCTACTAGCTCCCTCTCCCCCCCCCCCCACAAGTGTATCCATAGTGGTGTTCAAGAGAGGCCAACCTAACTTCTAACATCGCCTTTTTATGAAGATACAAGATACTTCACTTAAATTTCCATTCCTAATCTCATCTGTATTACTGACCAATGGTACCGTAGTTCATAATTTAAATTAATTCTACCCTAAATTACACCATCTATAAACAATGTAATTTTATATTCTTATGCAATCATTTGTATAGAATTGATATGATTATCATTGAGAACATATAGTGGCTTACAATCTACATAAACAATTGATCTAATTTGACTTGATTTTTTCAAAGGTAATTAATGAATTATGATTCACTGATTGAAATTGATGTGCTACAGTGATTAAATTGTAAATGTTCATCTAATATTAGTTAACTTACTTATTATACTTAATGCAATGAACAGTTTTGTACATGAATAAATATTTATATTTTATAACAAAAACTATTTTTTCTCTCCCAATTGAACCAGTTAGAAGATAAGTCGTATGGTTATTGGATAGTTATTTTGGATGAAAACGATGAATTCATACGAGTACCGTAACAAAGCAAAATTATTGTTTTAACATAGTCTTTCAATGTTGAGATAGTATGCCTAAGGAATGAATTATTTTCAGTTCAGAAAGTGATAACTTCAATCTACACGATATAGACCTTTTTGTCATTGAATTTAATCTTGCAGAAATCTCTTTTGCAGTGGCAAAGTTGTAAATCGAATGATTCGCATCAAAATATATTTCAAGATTTATTCCCATGCTCTTATTCCACCAAAACGTTAATAATAGACTAGGCTTTTTATGATTACCATGTTGAATCCATATGATTTACCATCTAGCTACAACGCGTAACTTTCTAGATTGAAATTTTAAAATGTACTTGACGCACTGGAAAAATGTGTGAAATTATGTGATTTTTCTTCCATAAAGTTACTAAAACTAGAATTTTTGGCAAGGCATAAAATTTGAAGTGACCCTTATTAAGCAGGAAACCCACTAGCCCGGCACCGGCGGCGCCCGGCGGCGACCGGCGATAACCGGCGACGGCCGGCAATTTACAACAATAACCCACTAGTCCGGCATAGCTCCGGCAGAAACTGGAGCTGACAGAAGAAATGCAGCAGTTGCAATGGAGAGTTCGTCAGATAAGGAGTTATTTGTGATAGTCGCGGTGTGTGCTGAAGAAGAAAAGAGACAGAAACTGAGAAAGCAATTAATAAAAATAATCATTAATTAAAAACAAAATTGAATTAAAAATAAAAATTAAAAATAAAATTGAAATAAATTAAAAATAAAAATTAGTTAAAAATAAAAATAAATTAAATTAAAATAAAAAAAAATTAATTAAAAATAAAATTTATTTAATTAATTATTGATTAATAAAAATAATGTCATGTTACTATTTCAATTTAATTTGAACCAATAACGAAAATAATCCATGACATCGAAATTCTGTCACTGGATCGCCTTTTGTGACTTCATGTCACCTGTCATGCCTGCTATCTCGTCCAGAACCCAATAATTTTTATTACGGTACATCACAAAATCATGTTTTAATTTGTTATTGGTTCAGGTAAGTATTGATTAGTAAGATTTTAGATCAATGTGACTTATTTATCTGCAGTATTTTCAAAACAGCTATTTAATAATTTAATCGTCACTATTTTACTTACTAATCAATACTTAACTGAACCAATAACAAATAAAACATGATTTTGTGATGTGATAAAATTTATTAAATCTGGATGAGATAACTGGCGATTAAAAGGTGACATGAAGTCACAAAAGGCGATCCAGCAAAAGAATTTCGATCTCATGGAAAATTTTTGTTATTGGCTCAAATTAAATTGAAATAGTAACATGAAATTATTTTTATTAATTAATAATTAATTTTATTCATTTTTAACTAATTTTTATTTCATTTTTTTTTTATTTTTATTATATTTTTATTTTATTTTATTTCATTTTATTTTTATTCTATTTTTATTTTTATTTTATTTTTATTTATTTTTTATTTTTTTTATCTTATTTTTATTCTATTCTATTTCTATTTTATTTTTATTTTCCTTTATCTTATTTTTAATTTAATTTTAATTTTATTTTATTTTTATTTAATTTATTTTATTTTAATTTTTTTTAATTTCATTTTATTTTATTTCTATTTTATTTTTATTCTATTTTTATTTTTATTTCATTTTCATTTTATTTTTTTATTTTAATTTTATTTTTATTTCATTTTTATTTTATTTTCATTTATTTTATTTATTTTTTATTTTTATTTTTTTATCTTATTTTTATTCTATTCTATTTCTATTTTATTTTTATTTTATCTTTATCTTATTTTTAATTTAATTTAATTTTTATTTAATTTATTTTATTTTATTTTTATTATTTTATTTTATTTTTAATTAATTTTTATTTTTAATTAATTTTTATTTTTATTAACTGCTTCCTTCGTTTCTGACTCTTTTCTTCTTCAACACACACTGCGACATACTGCGACACATAAAGAACTCATTGTACCGTTCACGCAGAACACTTGCGATACTGGCATCGACTAGAGAAATGCCGGACAGGCTGCCCGGCAAAAATGCCCCCAAGAGCTTCTGTCGCCGCCGGCCGCCGCCGGTGCCTGAATGCTTCTGTCGCCGCCGGCCGCCGCCGGTGACGGACAGATATAGTGGGTTGCTGTTCAATGAAAACAACGCAAAGCAATGTTGCCGGTAAGCATCGGTCGCCGCCGGGCCAATGGGTTTCCTGCTTTAGACAGAGCCACTGCAGTCGCCGTCGCTTGCCACACTTTGAGGCTAAATTACATTAGCTGATCGTCTGATCGAGCACAAAGATGTCAAAGTACATGAAAGCATACACTTCTTTAAAACCAACAGCTGATTTTTTTTTAATCAACTTTACCCGGGTGGTGTGATTTAGTCTGAGATGGTGGCTCACGACGGCGACTGCAGTGGCTCTGTCTAATCAGGGCCTTAGACCAGTCTGGCTCAGACATTTTTAAGAGAAAAATTAATATAGTTTTTCGATCAGCTGTAAAATTAATGACAGGCCAGTATGACTGCGGAACACAAATTATGCTGACGGCAAACTATCAACAAATGTCATTCTCTTTAATTCAGAAAACTCTTTAAAATTCAAGAAAAAAGTTTAAAAATCCAATTCCCGAAAAATTTCTAGATGAAGATGGGGTTGAGCCCCTTGAACCCCGTCTCTGTATACGGCTTTGGATGGTACTACAGTAATATTACGAATGGAGAATTGTATATATATACTTGCCTCTCCAGATATCCAAGGGAATAAAAGAGCATTAGACCAAGAAAACATCTGAATACCTATAAGTACTTCTTTAAGTAAATTAACAAATTTTGTCTACGAGAGCTTAGAAACAATATTCATAGAAAGTAAGTCTACTAAGACCTCATATATACATAATCTGAGCTTAGACAATGCCATTTACATAGTAGGCTACTGGAATGAACAGTGAGGTTCATAAGTATATGCTAAGGATATTTATAAGTATATGCACATTGATAGGTATATGAACAACAGATATGAATATGTTATCTCTAGAACTAATTATATTTTATTACATACGGTAATGAAATTCTAGGAGATGCATTTACATGAAACAACGAAGTTCGGAAAAATCTTCCATTCTTGAAATACTCAACCAATAAGCAATTAACGATTAATAGGGAGCGAAGAGATATCTGTATTTATAGAGTGAAATATTGTTGAAATTTATTGAAAAAATTCTAATGAATGATAATTACGTTTCAAAGCATCTACTTAAGTTCTAAATTGACTTGGAGTGGGGAAGTACTGGCCCATTCTACACAGACAATGTCAACGATATAGATAAGAGGACATGGTTGATTTTCTTTAAAAATTTCTGTACACAAAAAAATTACCTTGATAGGCGACTTCCTCGAGCATATTAAAGAGCACCTTTTGTGCACAGCCAGACAGTGTGGTGAGCTTATGGGAGATAAGAAGATCAAGCAGCTTACAAATGTAATTGAATCTACGTACATCGTGAACCGCTGATCGAAAGTCCAGTCTTTTAAAAGCATCGCTGAGTCCGTTAAATCCTGCTATCTATAACATACAAATTGATTATGCTCGATAGAAGCGTACAATTCAAGTTTTACATTCAAATCTTCCAATGTCAAAATGAAATTTGTTAATGCATATGAAACTCTCTATAGTTTATCATTCATTCCTTAATAAAAGTGTTAAGTGGTAAAAAATAACAATGTTTCTCGAAACAATCATTAAATTGAACGACAATTTCTCAAAGTTCGAAATGCATGCTTATTGAAGCACAATAATTCACGAGCCTTTTTCAGAAAAAAATATTAATTTTGATTTTACTTTTAAGAAAAAACACCATCACAGTCCAAAAAGATTTATATAATTTTCTCATTGAGCTTGGAAGCCTTCAATATTGTCGATTGGATCAGTTTAATAACTTCATGTAAAATCATTTTACTCCATGATAACAAAACAGAATACCGCATTAAATAGGCTAAAGGTTAGAGAATCAAGCTATATAATAGATGAATTAAAATTTCCAGGAAGATTGAAATTGAAATTTATTGCCAAAAAAATTCTTACAACAATCTTGAAAAAAGCACAGTCGAGTTACAAATGTAGAGTACATATATACAAAACATACACTAAATTGTATAAAAAAGAAAATTTCTGGCACTGCCAACAAAAGCTTAGGTTGAGTGTTGGCAGTGAGTTGCAGAAAAGAAAAGAAACAATTTTAAAATAAATACAATAGAAAAAGCTGCAAAAACAAACATGATTGAAAATACTAAATCTATGTAGGTACTCCAGTGGAAATAATGAAAGATTGTAGTGAAGGACTACAGAAAAACAAATAATAATGAAAAAATGTAAAAACTAACGCTAAACATGCAGAAGACAATAAATTGGCTATTGATTGATGATTGCCACATGAAACAGTATTTTGGGCTAGTACAGTGATAATTTGTATTTATGCTTAATTTTCCGAAACAAGGCTAAACTACTGCTGAACAATATTGAAAAGATAATCTGTTTCATTGTATAGTTAATTTGAAAAAAATATTTGTCTTTATCCACTCATCTATTTCACTTTTTAATTCGCATGGGTACTCAATTTTGAGAAATTCTGATGGTTAAATTAAATTAACTTCCAGCCTTCCAGTCAGTGAAAATTTACACGATCAAGGTGTTTACACAAAATTGCGACTGTCGGTATATTATGTCTTACACTCAATCTATTTTTAATTTAGTGGTTATTCTAATCCCAAAATAATGTCTCTAGTGCTGAGGCGACAATTTTCATATTTAGAAGCAATTTCGTTGAGAAAAATTATGGAAACAATAATTATTTTTAATTATCACAAGATTTTATGAAAGAGTGCCATCAGTCGCAATTCAAGCTTACTAATTAATTACAATTAATATAACATGCATGGCTTGTTCCTCGATTCTACATAAATCAACACTAGTTTCTTAATCAAATTAATTTATCTTACTTATTACACTTCAACTCCCAAGTACGTGAAATTCACGAATTTACATGCTTCTGAGATTACCATCATCAAATTCGATCTCAAAATGTTTTAATTATTTTTCCAAACTATGAAATTATTTTTCTGGATTTAATCGAAGTGTAACACTCTTATCGCAGAGTTCATATTGTAAAATTACAGTTCAATGTCATAGCAGTTTATTGTTATCGGATTGCTTTTGTCTAGCTTAACATTACGGCGACTGATAAAACAATACTACAATCAAGGTACCTACGTTGTGAATGCATAGTTTTTGAGCAAAATGATTTACTTGAAAGTATGTTGTTGGAATAGTGTAACAGTTAAGAAATATGAAAATTATGTAATCATATTTTATCCTAACATGCATTCAATTTTACAGACATTCAATCTCATTCATCTCACAACCTGATAGCCTCATCACAGTCAATGAACAGAGTCCAAAGGTATTCTTAGGCTAATTGGTTTAACGTTTTCAATCATAAAAACCAGAGGAATTTTTTTATTTGGGCAACTAAAACACACGCTGGTCGCGCCAGACGGTAATAAGTTCATTTCATTATTCATGATTCATGATACAACGTGATTGAGGGTGGTTCGGTGTAATAGAGCTACCACCACTCCATAATAGGCTTAGAGAAAAACAATAGAAAAGTCAGTACCGTATACTAGGGAGGCTCAAAGAAATGAGACGTGTGTGCTCACCACATAGAAACATTCATCGCATCGCAAAATATACAGTCCACTATAATTTTATTTTAATCCAGTGTATTACATTTCGCTATTCGTTTAGCTGTGCCAAATTTCGTAGTACATCGCCGTATTATCATGTTCACATAACTTTATTCCTTCCCATAACTCACCTTTCCACCAGCCTGACTACGAAAGGTAAGGCAAACGATTTATTTTTAACAAAGCATAGCTAGTCTCAGGAGCTACCAGACCCACCACACACATAGGATAGAAATCAATTCTATTGATAATAATTTTATTAGTAAATTGATCTTACAGATAATTTTATTGAATAATAATTTAACCAGTTTCCATCCCTTTCTACTGACCTCTTTGGTACATTTTATTGTGATGTGACAGTGTGGTTGTAAAGCTCCTACTCCCTCTGAAAAAAAGCGATAACAATTATTAATATATTATTAGTCCATATCTCAGGAACACAATGAACACCTTATCACTCAGAAAATACTTCAAGCAATTCATGATAATTCTCTTCAAAAACACTTCAGAACAGCGCCTTCTGTGCCAAATTTAATCATAACATGATATTATCAAGGGAAATCAATAATTCGAATATTAATAATGCAGGAAATGTAGGCTATATAAAACACATTGTAAAAAATGAATTTTAAAATATAATTGGAAGCCAAGAAAATCATTCAATTCACATCCTCATGACATGGAATTTTTTTATGAGGATATTAATTAAAAATCATTCATTTCACATTCTCCTAGAATAGGATGAATCCATTATTATAAAAAATTATAAATCTGCCGAAGAAATAAACAAAAACAAAATTTGTGGATGACACACAAAATATTTTTTCAGTATATTCTTATATTACAATAATATCAGACAGAATTGTTTTCTAATGGATTAATCACAGCTATGCCATCATAAACTTTTAACGTAAAGTCCAAATGGTTTTTTAGGTTTATATTTCACTCAGATTGAAGCTCAAACAACGAGGCAAGCTCTACGAAATGTTCAGCATAAAAAACCAACGATCAAAAATAAATGAAAAGGATCTTTAGAAAAAAGCATTTCAACTGAAGGTCGACAACTGACCAGCTGTTCACTAAGCGGTGACTCAAAGGAATCAGATAGGACAACAGAGCTGATCCTATTTATATATTTTGAAAGTTCAACAGTTCATTCTATAACCTTCAACATTGCTCAGTTTCCGAGTTCATTGCTTAGAGACAATGCCAGGTAAATTAAATTTTGTTTGAGAAAGGATGTTGGTGAATTGAAAATATACCTACTGCATTGAATTTCTAGGAAAGCACTACAATGTTTGCATTACACAAAATACGTTATTTGTTCGTGTAGTTCCATTTTCTTATCCCAAGTGTATTGTAAAACTGGAAGTGATAGTCGCGAGCCGTAGCAGGTATCTGTTCAATCAGATTAGATAAGCAACGCTCTCCTGGGCCCTCTTTGTAAGGTTGGCCAGCAAAAAATACTCTTCTTTGTTGTAAAATCACTTCCCGGTGGTTCGGAACCCACCTGAAACTGTAGGTGCAACTCATAAATCACCATCATCAAACTCATTACCCACGCACAGGTCTCAGACCTATATGGGTAAAAAAAATGGGGGGAAAACTGAAGTTTAAGATTAAATAGTTTTTTTTAAGAGAATTAAAATATTCACTTTAGTGAAGGGCAGTTGGCAGTCGGCAGTATGAAGAAACTATCAGTTCGAAATGACCTACACACAAAATGAGCGTTGAAATTCTCCCTTAAAAGATTAAGTTCCAAAATAAAATGTCATATTGATAAAATAATAAGAGAAGCTTCTACCTTTGATTTTTGTTTATATTCGTTTTGATGTGATTTTTCCAATTCTTTCTCAAATAAAAGTGACTGACAAAAAGGTAGCTCACCGTTGTTTGAAGATCTCTTGGAAAACGATTTGAAATCTTCCAAGTTGTGTTGAACTTCTGTGTTGATCATGTTTTCCTTGTCTTCTTCATCTTGTAGCCTGAAAAAAAACAAAGTGAGAAGAAAAATAAATTAAAAAATGGAATCATTATAATGTTTATAAAGGACAATGCAAGTTTTTCATGATATGCAGAAGATAGAATATTAACAATTTTATAATGTATTGCTTTTGTAGAATTATGGAAACCAGCATTTTAAACAGAACAGTTTTAGCTGTAATGGAATTTTATCAATATCAATTCCATTTTGACGCAATATATAATTATATTTTTTTCAATTGAATAAATTGTTAAAAAGATTTATTAAATATTGCAAGTTGTTTTCTACTGGGTGTAAGGTGTAAATTAGCAGATGAATAGTTGTTACTCGAATATCTTCAATCGTGCTTTCTATCAAGATCCAGAAACATTTGACTATCATGAAACGAGCAATAGACATAATGCTATCAATAAGATAATTAATATTCTTCTAATTATGAATTACAGCATTAAAGATTTTAGGAATCTCTTCTCGTTTCTTTTAAAAAAAAATGATAGGCTACTCGCATTGCGGAAACAATATAATCTCTTACGAGGATTCATTCTTTTTTCTCTCAAAATCACAAACCAATGTGGAAAATAACAGTTATTTATTATCTGGCTAGAATAATAACCTAGAACAATTGAAAAATAAATTGGATTTCAGCTTATTATCTTCGTTTCTGGACAAATGAAACGCATATTTTATGACCAATGTTCGAATTCACTTCACTTTTTTTGTTGATCCAACTATAAAAAGTCAATAAGCATCCTTTTGTTTCTTATCCTTTCCGTTGGTTTCTCTTGTTCTCTCTCTATCCCCTATCCTCACTCTTCGTCCAACTATTCCTTCATTTTCTTCGCCTTCATCCAAAGAAACCCGTTTAATTTCAAGCCGGTAGATAACATGAACAAATTACGCAATATACACATTCACTCTTGCGCGCTCCCCCATTCTTTCTTTCATCCTCTACCTCACACTCATGCGCTCTCTTTTCTCACTCCTTCTCAGTCAAGTGCATGCTAGTCGAGAACCGCTTCTCCCACGAACGACGACTATTGACCTCTGGTCGGCACTTCTTTCTCATAGCACTCTTACTCCTACTATTCCTCTTTATTCTCTCGTTTCTCCAACACTACATAAAATCATGACAATAGTTCAAAATCCGCATACAGCCCAAACCAAATTCTTGTAGCCTAATGAAGTTTAGCCGTACATTAATCATTGAAGAACACTGCCACTACTGATAACAATTTTAATTGAAAATTAAAATTTGCCTACTTTCCAGTTAATCTACTTCTAACTGCCAGTGGCGGATCCAGAATGTTTTGCGGGGTGGCTATTAGTTAATGGGTACCCGTACTGGGAGGGGGATGAAGACAGGCAGTAGTGTACTTTATTTCAAGAATTATGAAAACTTACCCAGGGTGTCTACTAGTTCCTTGTTGTAAAATTCCCGTCTTTTTCCCGACCACATTTCCAAAATTCCCGACCTCCAAAGTTCTATAAAACCAATTTTACTTCAGGTAATATATTCCACGGCATTTCGATAAACGGCGGTAGTAACTAAGACTCTTTTACCTAGACATTGTAAGGGACTCCTCGGGCTTGCGAGAATGAGAACCTTTTAAATCTTTAAAACAACGGAGGCAGATGCAACACCGATAGCGTGAATTAGTCTGCAATGTTGATTGCTTACAAACACAGGAGTGGATCCAGCAGCAATTTTTTTTGGGGGGGGGGGGATATCTGAGTGTGTATGTATCACCAGGCACCAGGATGGGGGCAGGTGGTGGCCCGGGGTGTTTTAAAATGAGGCCTAAAATCGTGAATTTGAAGCATTTTAAGGTGAAATGAAACCACCTTTCCAAATGTAATTGTTCACCTATTGCCTGTAATGATATAATATACAAAATTATAATTAAATAATAATGATACAAAATTATTCATGATTAAATGCCTTTACAACGTCCTATACTGCCAAAAAACCAGAAACTAACTAATGGGTGTAAATAGAATATAAGTTAATTTCTGAGTGTAAATAGAGCAATCAATGTAGCAAAAATTTGAAGTTCAACGCATCTCTTTGTTTAATTTAAACGCATAATTTAATGTTGTATCTCACATAAACATTAAGTGGAAATATCACAATGAAATGTTCATAATATGAACTTAACTACAAAAAATTATGTTATTGGTTAAGACAGCAGCTATCAATTGAATTGAAAGATGATATTCTATGAATAGATAATAATTCCAGGGAGCTGACTAGATTTCACACAGAAAAATTATTTCTTGAAAATCCCTTAGTCCTCTTTTTAAATTTATCATTGGGCAGAGTTCTTGTTTCCAGGGACAAACATTCTTCCCTCTTAGCCCTGCTTTACATTCACCCAGATATCACAATCATTGATCACCCTAAATCCTCAGTCCAAAAATTTGGGACTCTTGACTGTCTACTGTCTGCTATAAAACTATTGAACAATACAGATTTATTTGCAAAACAATTACATGAGGTACTTGACCTAGAAAGTATAAAAATTACAAAACACAAATTTTAATAACCTTTTTTTAATGTGTATCGTTACATCACACAAAGTAGTAGCATAACTACAGGGTCAGTCTAGGGTGGAGGATGACCAATGATGTTGCTGGGAGAGTTAGACTCTCGGCACAATAATTAAAATAGAAATTTGTAATTTGGAGTAGTAGTCCTCTGAAGATAAATTGAAGCAATATACATGGCTATTTATTCCAGAACGAGGGTTCGGGGTAATCCCCGAGAAATTTAAAATTACTTCTCTAAAGCCACATTTCAAGTGATTCTAGGGATAAATTGTTCTAACTTAACACTTCAACACACGTCACTGCAAATTTTATCTAGTTCTTGTATTATTATCCATGGGAGATCGGACATTACTTGTAGCTTCTACTTTTCTATACTTGATCCCTCACTGCTCCTGATTGGGGTACCGTAGAATACCGAAGCATACTTGAACATTTATTTCCAAAAAATTGAGGTGTACTACTTGAAAACGTTTTTATAATAACAATTCCTACAAAACCACATTTTAGCGATTCCTGACATTTTCTTTGAATCTTGCCAAAAATTGTCTCTCACAATGGCCTTCAAAAATTCAATTTTTTTTCTGGGGGGGGGGGGGTAATATCCCCCTGATTCCTTCCTATACGCCACTGTACAAACTGTTTCTTGAAAAATTAAATTCACAAGAAAAATTACGTATATTATTCGCAATTGAAAAATTATTCTGTAGTCAGCCAAAATCTCCCAACAATTTTTTGAGGATCCAGGATCTAGGCTCTAGGGTGATTATCTGAGTGAATGTAAAACAGTGCTAATAAAACAAGTCTGCTTTTTCTGCCATGGTAGTCCTCAGTCATGTACTGATAAGCTGCAGAATCCAGAAAAAACTTTCAGAACTGGCATCATTTTTAGACCAAGTACTGAAATACACAATAATTTGCAATTGAAACTCAATTGTTGGTTAGGCATTGCTGTCACATTTTCCTCTCTTCTCAGCAACTTTGAAAACTCTCCTTTATTTTCTTCTACTTTTTATCCTTATTTTTTACTCTTTTTAGTATTTTTTAATTTTCATCTCTGTCCTACCAATTTCTATCAAAAAACACATTGTAATCTCTTTTCCACTTCTTCACTGTTTTTTATTATTTCCATTCGTTAAGAATTCTACGTTTTTATTTTTTCTACTCTTCTCTCTTTTCCTTCCTCTTCTTTTTCTTCTGCGTTTGGGGGGGGGGGGATTTCCACTACTAATAATTAGATGATTGGAACATTTCATCTGCTTTCTTTTTTTTTCACAAAAAATAGTAAAATCTTACAAAACACAAAAAAATGTAACAGCCACCCTTCGGGGGAATTGACCTGCCAATTAAAAGAAAATCACCAACTTCAGGGCAATGTAGGCTGATAACTCCATCAAAATAGCTACATATTGCAAGTTGTTAAGGAATTTTGTTCTAACATTAGTAGAAATGGCAGTTTAGAAATTCAAGCCATTAAATAGTTTACTATGTCCTTGCACTTGAGAAAATCGTTTAGAATTTTACTCTACTTAATAAAATTATTTTTAAACCCAGGGATTTTTGAGCCCTTTCTATAAGTCTCTTTGGTAAGCTTAAAGCTTTCATCATTATCATCTGGAATAATTGCAGTAATCGAAGGTGGTAAAGGCCTATTTCACACAATTTGAGGTTTACTTATATTAAAAAAAGGCATAATTGGCTTGTTCTTTATTCTTAACTTTTCATGTGAAATTTAACGACTTGCAGTCAAATAATTTGACTGCAATTTGACTGCAGTCAAATAATTTGACTGCAATTTGACTGCAGTCAAATAATTATTTGACTGCAAGTCGTTAAATTTCACATGAAAAGTTAATATTAACAACGCAGTTCGTCATGGAACAAGAATCCAGGAATTCTTTATTCTTGTTTCTTAGCCAATTTAATTATGCGTCAAAATACGTGTTACAATCAATTTTTTCATTTTCCCGACCAAATTTAAAAAAATCAAAATTCCCGACCTTTTCCCGGTTTTCCGACCTATTAGAATTCCCGACCTTTTCCCGACCAGTAGACACCCTGTAATACCTTTATTAGAAATTACGTGCACAGCTGCATATAATTGGAAAGGGTAAGGTCAAATAAAAATAATTTTCAAACAAAGGTCAATTTTCAAACAATTAATTTTATAGCCGTAACTCGCTAATGAAGCGTTTTCAGGCATATGTTATTATTCTTTTTTCTTATTTTTAGCTATAGAATGAGCTCCCAAGAGATTGCCGAATAGGTTTTAATCACTCTGAATAACATCTTTTCAGTTTTATTGCATGCAAAATCCATTTTTGTTTAATGGAGGCAAAATGGATTTTGTATCTGCTGCTTTCACAGGATTGTACCTTTTGAATAACTAAATAAATTTGACTCATACTACCACAATATATAACAGACTATATTTTGTATTATTGTTTTCACATTTTTACTGTTATATTACTTTGTGAAATGGTGTAATAGTTGCTATTTACGGTCTGTCCAAAAACCACTACTGGTTGAACCGGATGAGGCGTACAAGATTCGTCAGTGCTTGCTGGCTCGCGCTATCATCAAAGACACAGGAATACTACAAGACAACGTTATACCATTGTGGTTGGAGTGAGTGCGTGCGCGCGCGCCCGCTCTAGGGTGTATGTGTGTATTGAGGTGGATCAAACGGAACGAACGAAATCATAAGTGAAAGTAGCCTTTTCGAATCCGACATTTTCGTTAGATGCGTCTTCTTCCGACATGCCGAGATTCGTTACCAGTTGGTGGTTTGCAACAGAAGACAGAGACACGGTGAA